>JBCJKH010070645.1:10912-28863 GCA_039877255.1 Loriculus beryllinus
CCCCCCCCCCCCCCCCCCCCCCCACAACAAAAAAACTAATGGATACTCTCTGCTTGTCACACATGTAAACCTGCATTAATCCCAAATTGGATACCTAATTAAGACTATTTAATTAACGTACGTTTGCCATTATTTTCATGAAGGCTCAGAAAATATAGCACAGTTAACTCATGAGGTAAGCTTTCACGTTAGCTTCTTTCCACACCTCCCTGATGGCATGTTTGGCAATACTGCTTGACCAGCTCGTCACAAAAATATGTTGAGCATGTTTGCTTACTCTTGATACATGCACACATATGTATCATCCCCTCCAGTAACTACTCCATCCATACTCTTCATTCAAGTTAAAACTGCTGTTCATACACCCATTCTACTCAAAAGACATAGCTACTCTGCTCCGAGAAGAATTATGTACTGTAACCCTTCTCCTCACATCTTTTGCCCCAATTCTGCTCATTTTATGTAAGGTAGATCTTAATTTGTGAAATGCTATAATAAAGCAATCTTAAGTAGAGTATTGGGATTCCATGACCTTGGATTTGTCAAGGCTTTCTGTTAAGCATGTCATACACTACTACTAGTTTAAAGAAGATAAAGCATTAATAAGAATATCACAACCATAGATTTAGATTCTTTCTGTTGGGAAGACTTAAAATCAAAAAGGGTAGTTAAAAATTAAGAACCTGTCCTATCACCTAAAAATGGTCCTTCTGGGATTCCTACTTTATGCCAAGTCAAATTAGTTACAAAATATACTCAGTAGCAAATTTGCACTATTGCCTATTTTGGTTATTTTTCAGTATTACTTGCAAATACTTTTTACTGCAGACTGACAAAATGGTCTCTATGGCCTCCCTCTCATCAGTAAACACCTTTAGATAATATAAATGTTTGTCAGCATTTGTAGTTCACTTTTCTTCCCATAATTCCTGAACACATTGTTGGAAAGTAGTCGTTCCCTTCCCTTACTCTCATTTTGAAAAGGCATAAATACTGAAGAAGAACTAATTTAACCCTTGGTAGGATTTTCCTGCACAACTTTGAACCAATATCCTTACCTTTAGGTGCAATCCTGAGAAAGCACTGCTCCACGTCTTGTCATTTGTATTGAATCATGAAAGATTTTAAGATTCATATGAAAGAAGTATTTTTTAAAACATCACAAATACACAAATACAAAAATATCTCAAGTATATGGAGGAAAACCGCAGACTTGACTGTCCCTTTTACATGGGTGTCAGCACAGCAAATGCTGCTCAGATGCTCAGCGAAGGAAAATGACCTACAATGGAGTCCAGAAATATGTTCTTTTTAATAATAACCAGTACATTAAAATGTCACATTCCTTTATTCCTCTGCAAACAGTTTTTAAGAAAACTTTTTACTGAGATAAGGAAGAAAAAGCCTGCACACTAGGGCAGCTGACAGACTTGTGGAATTTATTAAGTTCAGCATAAATGCTAAGACTAAATGAGCTTCTTTAATTTCCATAATGAAATTGTTTTTGTAAAGTTAAAAATACTGTAATGAGGCCAAAACGGTGTGCTTTCAGAGACTCCCATGGTGAAACAAATGAGATTTTAGCTTCTCTAATTGGGCATACTGCAAGCTGGGCTTGATGCTGTCCTCAGCACAGGATGTTTGTTATCCCTAACAAAAAGAGGTCTACAGCTGTCAGCATAATATCATATAGCTTTTCTGAAGCCAAGCCATCAGAAGGAAGGCTGCTGCTCTCTGACTGGGACCACCCAAAGGGAGAGATCAAGTAGAGAACAGCTCTACTCTTCCCTGATTAAGAAGTTATTCGTAAGGTAATTTGTTTACAGCTATTACAGAGAAGCTTTTGAAGCAAGGATTGAGTATTCCCAGAATCCTCCAAGAGAATTTCATTTGATTAAATAATGAATATGGATATTCCCTTCTTCTTTCATTCCCACCCACCCCTTTTCCCCTTGCTTATTAAATCTCATTACCTGTCAACACAGACCTTCAAAGCCTGCCTGTTCCAGCAGGAGAAAGAAAAACGTTACGGACATTGTGTTGCATCTCTATTGCCAAAATCTGCTGGATTGCGGCCACGTGCAACACCACAGCGCTGACCTCCAAGCCTTTAAAACTTAAGACTCATTTTTAATAATTATTATTTTCATTTTTCTCCTACATTTGTTTTCAGGTGTAAGCAATAGGATAAAAGAAAATACCCAACTTAATTTTGCAGCTATAAAAACCAGTCAGTTATTTTTTTTTTCACATCTTTTTCACAATGATTTCATATCTGAAGCAAGAAAAATAATTCTACCAAGAAAGACTTCTGAGTATTATTCAGGGCTGAAACGGAGGGAATGTGACTATACATACTTTAAGAAGGTAAAAAGAAAAGGATATTTAATTCTAATTAGGTACATGAAAAAGACAGACTTTCCCATAAATACACGCTGATGGAGATTATTACTCCTTTACTCCAAACTTAAGCCATCATTGTAAGATAAAACTGTTTAACCCCTGACAGAACATTTTACTAGACTCAAAGTGTCAAGCCATAATTTTCAAGTTAGTTCCTTACTTACTATTTTAGTTTTCCTGTAATGATTCTATTCATTGCTTCAATGTCACATTCAGAATGTTTACATATTTTTGTATCTAGTCTTTTATTCATTTCCTGATTTTCTGCTCTGCTTTCACTTTTCAAGCATTCTATTGTCAAAATGCTACAAACAAAAAATGTGGGTTTTTTTACAGAAAATTTTTGGAAGCTTGATAGTTACCACACATTCCATAATTCACCCTTCTGCTGACTCAAAAAAATAGAGAATCTAACGTTTAATATGAGAAAGCAAAACATTATGATGAACAATAGAAGCAAATTAGAAGTTCAACAGATGTTGAAAATGTAATACAAAAAAAATGAAAGTACAGGAAAAATAAGTACAGGTAAAATTTTAAACCATCAAAATCGATGAAATTTTGTAAATGTATTTCACCCTTTCGCTTAGGTTTTGAGGACTGCAAAAGAGCACAGGAAAACTGCACAGGTGGAATGAGAAATAAGGTTCTCCCTCAGCAATCAGAATGTTGTCAGGATTGTATAAGACATCCATTTAAAAATATATCTTAGCAGGTATATGTTTAGAAACTCTTGGGAAATTACCTTTCTTAAACCTATTTCCACGACTGTACTGCATTAATATTTCGTAAGGTAATTTAAAGAAATATTAGCAGGAGATAAGTAAATCATCAGGGTTTTTTAATCTTAATTCAAACTTTATTCATTAAAGCTTTCCAAACAACTTCTACAGTACATAAATCAGATTTAAATAATGAGATATTTTAATTAATTTGAACTTGGAACTTCATTTTGGATCACAGAAAGCTTCTTAGAGGATGCTCACAGGACCAGCAAGGGGTAAAAGCAAAATACCACATTACTAGGAGTTCAAAGAGAACATATCTTGAGAGCATCCTACAAAGACAGTGATTCCAGGATAAAAACAAGGAGTGGGAAACTTATTACAGGCTTTTGTACAACTTAAGAGTATCCAAGAGTACCTACCTTTGTGTCTACTATGACAGAAGAGGCTATACAAAAACTATATACTTCTTACATACATTCATTAATGCGTGTAGTGAATTATTCAAAGTACAGCCTTTAAGGTTTTGAAAGAATATAGACAGTCTGAGCAACTCCTCCTTGTATACCTACAGAACACTGTAAAAGATCTTTTTATGCCATATATCTACATTAACTGAAGCAAGGGTCTAGATTACACAGGCTAAGGGACAAATGTAAACATTAAAAAACTAACTGCCTCCTGAAACAGGCATAAGACAGACTGTAACTGGTAACTGGCTGTCAGTTTGCAGAACAAAAAAAAAAAAAAAGTTGTTTCTTTTTTAAAAATGAAAAACATCAACATATAGAAATATGTATCATCTCAGTGTTAACAATTACTCTAAAACAGTTTTTTTACTAGACCATTTATGTCTTAATATTTAATTTGGATCTAAAGTATCCACTAATTTATTTCATTTAGTCCTCAAAACAATAGGCTATCTTCCAAAATTTTTCTGTTACTTGCATTATAAAAAAGAGAAGGTGTTGAAGTGCAAAATATCTTTGTCTCACTGTTTTCCTTTTACGTGTTGTTACTACAATGAACAAATTGCACTGTCCCATCGACAGGCACATCTGAACAAGATCTATTCTGACACAAAGCAAATAATAAACCTCTCCCTGTAATGAGTTCTGCTTTCTAATATATTCGCTTATTATTTTAGTCTAGAAGATTAAATGCTATAAAAACTATAATACAAAGCAAACACAGAATGTACATACATATATATAAAAAAACTTTATGGCTAAATCACATTTTGGTATTCACATTATTTCATAAATAACATGTCACCTTTATTTACACTGATCGGACCAGCAGTTCTTTTCTATCAACTGAAGCAGCTAATTTACTTTCATTGACCGTCCAGCAGTATAACGTACCACCTGCTTATTGTGATTCTCTCTAGCTAGACATTAAAAAAAAAAAAAAAAGAAAAATCCCTTTTCTCCCCCATTCTGCAATTTAACTTTGTACAAATTTAATTTTAATTTTTTAATTCTCTGAGGCATTTTGAGAATGAAAATACTGGTATTTTTACAGCACCACATCTGTGAATGCACACTGTGATTAGTATAAGCCAGATCCTTCAGGTATATTGCAAGTGATGCAGCATAGCTGAATTTATCCGAGGCAATGCAAAAATTATTTGGTTTTTTCGTCTGTTTATTTGTTCACAGGCAGACAGATAAAGAAGATTAAGCACTTTTTTCCACTGCTGTATGGAAGTAGAAGATGCACATATGGTGGTAAAAGGGCAGAAAACAGTGTTATAATAGATCCCAATATTTTGGTAATAATCTGCTTTTCAGCCCACTTCAATATTTTAATCAAATTAAACTCCTTTAGAAAAATGTAATAATGTGATGAGGAATCCTATCTAGCCAAGTTTTCTTTGCTGTTTTTATCCCCAAGACTATTTCTATTTCTTTGTAAACATTCACAACCCCACCAAATGCTAGTTCATACTTACTGCTGAAAAACAGCAAAAGGAGCCAGAAGCATGTTATGTTCAGTCTGCTACTTCATTTTGGGTTAAGACACTACAGTTTTGACAGTAGGGCCATCTGCTGTTAACTTTCCTTCTCATCATAATACTAGTCCAGTCAAAAGCAATTAAGTGTGCTTTGCCATTATAATATGCAGATAATTATGATAAATTATAGTTTTTAAACCAGCCTCAAATTATGCATATGGTAGGTATTTTCCTTGCAGTTACTGATGTAAAAATATTCCTGCATTTGCAAAATATTTCAGCTATTTTATTGATGATGTTAGTTCTGTAATGAGATATCTACAATGAAATTTCTTAGGCACAGAGCCTGACAGTCATTAGAAATCTATTTATATCTCAGCAAGACATTTTGCCAAGTAGATAGAGTCATAACATTCTGCACTGCCATTATACAAAATACTCAGAAAATGGTCTATGTTATTGTGTCACAAAAATCAGAAACTTATGCAAACATACAAGTAAGTACCCCAAAGAATATTTTAGAATTTGTTACAACATGGAGTTACTCAAGAGTCTAACATAGGCTAAAACAACTGATAAAACCATCACTTGAAGAACTACACACTAACATTTTCTGCTGAGCTCCTTTTGACATTGCTCAAGTGAACCCCAGGATTAGCCAGGCATAAATAAGTGACAACTCAAAGTGGAGTCAATAAAAATTTTTCCTCTACTGTAACACTGGATTTATCTTGAGGATACCTGTTTTATTTGGGGAAGAGAAGAGAGAGATGGGGTATGTGTCATACTGTCATAGTTTCTCATAAGTTTAACTGAAAAATCACCACTGTTAATGTTTTATTTTTAATGTTTCCCCAGTATTTCCTTGCTAGTGAATGGATTTCTTGAGAAATAATCAGTCTCTACAATGCACCCACATGCTTTTCGTGACCACACCAGCACTAAGTGATAATCCAGGACCATACATCTAATTCTCACCGGGAATGTGCTACCCACTATGAAATCTGGCTCATAAATCCTGAGCACTAACAGCAACCGGCAGCACCTGAGTCATGGCAGGTCGCAGAGGACTGATGAGGAAGAGAGGCATAAAAAAATATTACACAATAATGCCAACAGCAGCAGCAGAATCAAATCTCAGCACTGCTAAATGCATAGAAATGGTGTCTGTGTGGCAACGGCCTTATCACCTTCTCCTCATTATGGCCATGCAGTGTTCAAATACAAGTCAGAGAGATAAAAGTCAGCAAAAGATAACTCTCAGTTCAATTGACTTCAAAAACTTGCAGTTAAAGACACGAATGGTATGAATTGATATTTAAATCTTTTCTCTCAGACAATGCAGCAGAGTATTATTTCCACAAAGCAGTGACACAGACAGAAAACCAGTGGTCAATATATGCTCTGCTTAAATGTCAGCTAGGTTGCTCTTTAGCCGCACTTGCAATAACCACATAGATTCAGAAGCAGGAGAGAGCAACAAAATAGCAGAAAAACCCTATCTGTGCCTTCTGATTCTGAGCACTTCAAGACACGAAAGGATAAGATCTCTAACTAAAAGGAATGGAGCATTTATATAATTCTGCTAGTAGAATTGATGTGTTTTCTCTCCATATCCCTCTGGTAGCTGAGTCACTGCTGTTAAACAGCTGCCAGCGCGTTACCATACTTTTTTCTCCTTGGCAGGACAGGCAAATTGCTCCCCACAGAGCAGATGCCAGTCAACATGGCAAAAGAAATTGTGCTGAGCATAATTTCTCTTCCCATAACACTAAGTTGTTTTCAAAATGTTTGGTTTCCGTCAGACCACTGCTTGGGGTGAGCTGCTGCTTCTAGATTTGTTTCCTTTCGAGCATAACATTAGGTTGTACTCAATTTCCATAATCAATTAAGAAAATGCAGTGGATATTTTTATTTTGGAAATGCTACAGAATGTAACAAGCCATTCAGCTGAAAAAGCCCTTGTTAAAAAAAACTATTAAAAACTTAATGTTTAGCTAATTTATGTTTACAAGATTAGTTTTGCAACACATCACACAAACGAAATTTTACTACTCAATACAGTTCTGTACCAAGGATTTCAGAAGAGGATAACTGTATTGCAAGGCTTCATGTCTGATACAACAATACAATGCAATTTTGAGCAGGGAGAGATGCAAGTGGCCTATAAACTGTGATATAAAAGAAACTTCCTTTGCCCTTTGCAAAAAAGTACATTTTCTGAATAAAAATGAGAACTGTAGTCTCTCCTTGACTGATTAACTTCAATTCCTGTGTGAGCCAGCCCACCCTCAATTACTAATGCAGAATGGCAAAAATATCCACTGAAACCTTTTGGAAGCAGCAATGCTGATTTCTACCTCCTTAAACATGTACATCAAGATCCAGAACAGCCAAACAAAAATGCAAATAGAATTCAGCAAGAAAAGTCTTCCTTTTAAGCAGAGATATTCTCTGCATACTTTTAACACAAATCTGCTCTCGAAACACAAATCCTACATAAAAATATAATTAGCACCATAGCCACAACTTGTGAGTTAAAGGGAAACCGACATAACACAATAAACTAAACAGACCTGGGGAAGCCATCTCAATGGAGATGCTTCAGTTTGGTAACAGTACTGTATGTGCATTTTTAGTGTTGCATGAATAGTAATTGTCATGAATGTGTTCCAACTAAGAAACACTAACCCCAAACTAAAGTTCATACAACCTCCAGTTTACAGGCAAAATTTTTCTTTCCTAGCACTCTGTATTCCACCTGTGGGCCGAAAAGATGCCAAGGTAGGAGGCCCATTCACAAGGTAATACAATTTGAGGGAATCGTGGCACTTGAGCAGTTTCCCAGTACAGCTACAGGCATCAGCATGGACAAATCTAGGGAGGAAAAGGGATAAAAAACCAACATAAAAAAATTTATTTCATGGTTGTCCTCTAAAATACTTACATTTGAGAAGCAAAAATGTTTATTATTAAACCAGGTAAGATACATACGAAACACATGCAAAACATTATGTACTGTTAATGCCTAAGTGACCAGTTTTGGCAGGGTAAAGATGTGCTCCCTAGAAAGTGATGCCTTGGTAGTCTCTGTCAGCAGAAAAAGAGCCTATATATCTTTGTGAATGCATTAAGCTTATACCTGGTCTTCAAGCAACCAAAATAGGAAGTGATTTTTTAGTAAGATGGAAAGCAGACAGGATGTTTGAATGAAGCCCTGCTTGGCACTAATTTCTTTCTAAATGTAAATAATGAAACACAAATAAAGTGGAACTCTTGAATTCTCTGAGGCTAACCTCAAAAGATACCAGTCTTCACCACCTTCACTTGCATCAACTCTATTATCAAATTTTGTCAAAGCATCTATTAATCTCACTTCCATGGTATTTCAAACATTTTCCACAACTGCAAGTTGTGAAGATCTGCTGCAAGTTGTGTTGTTTAGTAACCACTGAAAAACCCTGATGTTCTTATTTAAAAAGAAAAAAAAAATTTGAATTCCCAATTTTATTCAACACTGAAGTCTTCTGTATCAGATAAACTGTAATGCTACTCTCTACAAGCACTCAGGAGGATCTATTAGCATTTAATAACCATCTTAACTCTATGCAGTAAATGCTCCCTCTCTTTTGGTCCCTTATCCCTCAAGAGTGGCTTCATCTGCCTGAAAGCACCCTCCTGCCATGAGCCTGGCAGCCAAAACCCCTGCAGCACTATGAGGGAAGTACAAAGCAGGCTGAAGAAACCTCTGGCACAACCTTTCAAAAAGATAGCACATCAATCTTCCCAGAACTGTCAAAGACACTAACATGGGAGACTAATGTCCAAACACACAGAATGATGTCAGGAAAAAAAGCAAAATTCACATCTTTGGTGTACATAAAAAGGAGATAAACTCAACATCAGGTAAATGCCACTGGACTTGTATTGTTATCATCCATTCTCACCTTCCACTGAACCAGTTATCTGCATTCCAAGACAGACACAAAGACCTTGAAGCCCTCAGTAACATTAACAGTGCAGTAAGCACCTCGCAGGCAGCTGGCTCCCCCCTGTACAGATGGGCATCTGTGATTACCAGAGTTAAAAACACAAAGCGTGCTTACTGAGTTGCACACTTTGGCACAAGACCTGTCATTTTTGCCCTCTGAGCACCGACTATGCCTGAAATACTTTGAGATAGGGCAGGAATCACTGCATCCACAGGAAAAATACTGTGACTGTGCTATTGTCCCAGTCTATCAACTAATGGGATTTACAAATAATCTACCTGAAAGCACAACTTGTTCAGCGCATCTTAGGATAGGGAACAGTGAAAGTAAAGTATCTACCAACCTTATACTGTTTTCAAACCTGCCAAGTAACAGATAAAGGAATAAGATAATCACACAAGAACAATTCTGAGGACTACAGAATTATTTATTCATACTACAAATATTATGTAGAATAAAAGAGTAGAACTAAGAAATACGTGACTCTTTATGCAGGTTCACACTTGCAGTGTACTGCTTATTTAATGACCGTCTGGACATACATGCATAAAATACAGCATCTCAAATTCCTTCAAAATGCAGACTCCACCTGCGAACCCTTTTTCTGAAGTAGAATGTCTTCTAGAAGAGGGTATCATCGTTACTTTTGGATGCCTTCTATCCACTGTCAGAAAATCCTAAATCTTTAAGCAATGCAGGAATGAGCAGTAAATTGGCTGACAGTGCTGTCTTTTAACTCAGACTCAACACTAGCCCTGGCTGTGCCCATTTCCAGTACATGGCAGTAAGCTAGCACAAGAGGAATGGAAATTCTCTCGTGTTCCTTTTACAATTGTAACAATGATTCACATGCTTGGCAAAAGAAGCAGAAGCAGTAAAAGTAGAAATATTCACCCAGAGTATCTGAAAGGTAAATTTCAAAACGCCTTACTTGTGCCTTAAAATAAAGATCTGCTAACATCTGGTATGGTTCAGCTGGCTGAATTACTTTGATTACTCATGCACAGCCAATTTTTTTTTATTTATTCATTTACTCATTTATTTCATGGTTATAAAAATGTGTTTCATAATAAATATGGAGAGTGACAACACAATGCTGATTAACAAATACGATGTTCTCAATTTCTTTAACAGATTTCAGCTTTTAAAAAGAAATTGTGTGTCTGCAAAAATGTCAGTCCTAAATTTTTTCCATGCTTCTGCTGTCACAACTTGTTTTTGCCTTTCTTTGGATATGCTAAATTTATAGGTGTTGACAAAGTATTAAGAACTATAAGAAAAAAGTGTCTGCGTAGAGCACTTCTATGAAACTGTATTATAAAGACTGTTCCTCTTCTAGCACACAACAACCCTAAGCTGCAGATCACAGCAGGCTAAGAGACTTCCCTGGGAAAGTACAAACGCAGGCATGTGTATATTCACACTGCTCTAAGAACCTACTACAGGCCACCAATAGACTAAGCTTACCACATCTCCGGTCTGACCTAACGTAGTACATCTGCATGAACCAATTTCTCACAAGAAGCATAAAGGAGCAGAAAAAAACAACCCCCAAATAACTAGTTCTCAGATGCCACCTACCTTGCTATTCACCTTCCTTACATCATCTTATACTCCATCACTTCATGGTTGTGTAGCCCAGGCTACCATACGCCATCACACTCTTCAACACGCCCTCTTTACTCATAAGCAGGAGATCCAGCAAACAATCTTCTTTTCTTGATGGGACTAGCATCTGCTCCAAAATAATCCTCAACTCATTCCAGAGATCTCCTTGATTGCTTGTGCCAGACTATGTTACCTTTCCTGAGATACTGACAGGTCAATCACAAGAAACAGTGTTTTCAATCAAGCTTCCTCCAGTTCTCCAATTTCATACAGTTTCTTTACTTCAGGCAGTCTCCAATAGGTGCTTATTGAGACACATTCATGTTGGACTCTTCTTTGGTCTTGACCAGCCTGTTTGTTACTGCTTCCAAAGCAAATCTGGCTCTGGAAATTCAAGTCGCTATTTGGTGTGGAGCACAAAGCCTTTCTTTCGTCTTATCAGTGGGTACTTTCAGAAGAATCTGTATTCATCCACTGCAGCCCACCATTTGTGTGAGCTCTCCCACGCCACATTTTTGCGATGGCACACAGACTTTTTGCTTCCTATGCACTATATGTTCCCGTAAAAGGTCCTTGAGATGGACCACTAGGGTAAGTGTGGAAGGCTCGTGTAATTTTGCCATTTAAACACTTCTCTGGCCCTCCATTTATCTTTAGGCTTTGGTCTCCATTTCCTGGTAAACCAAGGTTAAAGCTGTTCTCCCTACGTTAGCAAAAACAGCTGCACGTGCTAAAAAAGCAACAACCCTACTATCTTCAAGACAGGCTGCTCACTTCAAGACAGTATTACAGTCATAAAGGGTACCTTGGACAATGTGAATCTAGCACACATTGATACAATGCTTACTTGACTCTGCAAATGACCTGAATATTGAATATGGTTCCAAAAGATACCAGCACCCACGCAGCTGAATCAAAGCTGTTCAGACAGTGTTCAAACTTAAAATCATATGTAAAGCATTCTTTCCTCACATTAGAAGGACATAAATTTATGTTTGTACTGTTGAAGACCAGATTAACAAACAAACAAACAACCAACCCAGAACTACATGGTGTACAAGATGCATGGCTGCTCCTGTGATGAATTCCTGAATACAGGACAGCAACTATAGGTGATTCAGTTATGCAATGAGATAAGGATGTGCATTACCCTTTCACCACATGTTCCAAAATGCTTCTTCTTCTGCTTCTTCATATCTGCATGAAGCAGAACTTTCTGGAGAAAATGTTGTTAAAAACAAGTACAGTAACCTGCTGCGTACTAAGAATGAGCTACTTTTACGTCTGAAACTTCCCACTGCTCCTAAACAGATTTGTGACTCCAGGTAGACTCATCTATCTCATTAACAAGAAGGACTATGAGGGGAAAGACAGAAACCTTTGAATTTAATTAAAATTCAAGTACATTTTGTCTGAATGTACATTTTTAAATATGTTCCTACATACAAAAGGAAGAGCATAATAAAATTGTATCTACCCACTTGTTTACAAAGAAAGAATAATCAGCTAATATTTTGAGAGAGTGCTATGAAAATATTCAAGGGAGTGAGGAGGCATCAACTACTGAAGTTTGGTAACTCCTGCTTATAGCTTATCGTTGCGTGCCACAGCTTACTCCAAAAGTTACCTAATAGAAAAAAGTGCATCTTGATACCTTAACTTCAAACTCATCTTCAAATGTCTTAAGGCTGGAAATAAAGACAGTTGAGGGGCAGAGGAGCATGGAAATGCACTTATCAATCCTGACTTCTCTTTCCATTATCTTTTGTGACTAGGAAGCTGTACGGATTTAAAATTCTTAGTCATACAAACCTATTTTTAAGTAACCTTTTAATTTCTTTTAATCTCTTCACAGTTGCTTTAGCTAACAGGTGATCTTTGTAGACTGCTTGCATTATGTGGAACAGAAAGCCTAGCCACTGTGGGTTTTATAATTATGTGCTCAGTCAATACCACCAAACTGGTGATCTCATTTTGAAAGTAAAACTAACAAAAAGATGTGTTACCAAGAAAATACCCAAAGAGAGAGAGGATCATGAAGGTGCTGAGGAGAGAGGAGCAGGGGAAAAGCTTAAAGTTTCTTTTTGCTATAGAAGACAAAGCAGAAAATCAAATCTAGAATAAATAAGCACAGAGCTAAGACAGAATGAATTTTAATTGCTCTTCATAAAATTCTTAAATATTTCTACTGACATCACTGAAAGCACACTTATTTTTCTTTCCCATAAAGTCCGGAAGGAGAGGGATTATCCGAGGAGGTTCACTGGGCTTATGACAGTTAATGAAAAATTCTGCCCTCATGCTCAGTGTCATAAATTTTGTTTTGCACAGTAACTGACAAACACAAGACTCAAACAGATATCCGCTTAGCTATAGATTTTCTACTCCTACAAAAAAACAAGCTGAAAGCCAGTAAAAAAAGCAATCAAACCAAACCCAGCAATAGCAACTTCAGTGCCAGAAGAGATCCCCTACTTCAGAAGCAAAACCCATCTGAAGAAGCCCACGCAGGTGGTGGGTCTCTCCTGCAGCCTGAGAATTACAAATCACATTTGTAAGATGGGAGTTTTGATCCAGTATCCTGAGGTAAAGTCCCACTGACTTTAACTGCTTTTTTTTGGTGAAACACTATAAAGGGGGAGACATTTGCCTTGCTTCCCTTTTGAATTCAGTTTCTCCAAATACTTCGCGCTATTCAATCTCCAACACAAGAAGGTACTGACAAGACCCTCTGGTCACTCCTGCATATCTGGTGGAAAACAATCTCTAATTCCAACAGGCATGGCCAGCAACTATGCCCCAAGACTGCTTCTGGAAGCACAGCTTCTGTGGTCTGAGCAGAGACACTAGTCTGCAGCAAAGGCTGCCCCACCTGAGGTTGAGAGAACATATTTCTCTGATTCAGAGCTTCATCCTTAGCAAGTGGAGTGACAACATGAATTTCATTTAAGCAGGGTGCTACTGTGGCCAAATGGGAAAGAAAGACAAGGTGATATGACCAGCCCCATACTTAACGACAGCGCAATAAAGCAGCATGCAGCCCTGAAACCACATAATGGACCCACCTGGCCTACCTCTGGAAACAAGCACTGCCCAGTCCAAAGCACTCCCATCAGTTTTCCTACCCAACACATGTGAGATGACTTCAGTGCTAGTAACAAGTTCCTGGACTGCAGTCCCACTGTACCTTATAAGTAGGATAATACCCTACTTAGACTGACAAGGTCCCAGTGGTAGTACAGGCCCAAGCATTACAGAGGTCAATATCCAGCTCAGAGGCCATGCTCCGAGACCAAGAGGACAAAGCCTGGAAGCTCAAACTCGTAACAGGCTACAGCCCAACCAGAAGAAGCAGCAGCAACAATATTTTTTTGATCTATTATAGTCCTACACCCTTAAGATCCAGCACCCCAAATCAAGACAGCAGACCCATCACAGGTGATGAACTTCCCAAACATCATTCAGGCATAATTCTTTTCAGGGTCAGATCAAAAGGCCATCTAAACCAGCAGAAAGCAGCTCATGCTCACAGAAAGAATATAAGAAATAAAGCAAGTATAGCATGATCATTCTCAAATCTTGCCTTCTGGCTTCCCAGTGAAGACCATTGTTGTCGGTTTTTTTCACTGCAAGCACTCCTATGAAATTCTACCTCAATAGAGTGCACTGGAAGCTGATAAATACCAAACCAAACCCACAATAATCTTCTACTGTTTTCATGCCTACCCCTCACTTTTAGAGGAGTAACACCATTCTAGTTCCTGAGATTCAATAGTGAGCTTTCCTTGTGCTGTCAACACCCCTTCAGTCCCACACTTGCATGAGTGTCCTTGTTTTGGCTGGGATAGAGGTATTTTTCTTTCTAGCAGTTGGTGCAGTGCTGTGGTTTGGATTTAGTATGAGAATAATGTTGATAACACACTGATGTTTCAGTTGTTGTTAAGTTGTGCTTACCCTGAGTCAATGACTTTTCAGTCCCACATTCTGCCAGTGAGGAAGGCCACAAGAAACCGTGAGGGAGCAGAGACAGAAAAGCTGACCCAAACTAGCCAAAGGGGTATTCCATCCCACAGCACATCATGCCCAGTATATAAACTGGAGGGAGTTACCCGGGAGGCCCAGATCACTGCTCCGGTCAGGCTGGGTATCAGGGAGTGGGCGGTAAGCCATTGCATTGTGCATCACTTGTATTTTCTTTTTTGCTTGTTTTATTGCTCTCTCTGTATTTCTTGTTACTATCATCATTAGTATTGCCACGAAACATACTGTCCCTTTTCAAGAAGGGAAGCAGGACCAACAAATAGCATACTGCACTAAAAAACAAACAGATAAAAACCTACCAAAACCCATGACACACAACAACCAGGCCACAATTTGTACTATTTAATTCATGTAGGAAGCAGAGGGAAGAAAAAAATAGTAGATAGGACTGAACTTCATGGAGGCTTCATCCCTCAAATCAGGTGCCCAGAAACTTGCTCAACTTTGGCTTGCAAGCGTCAGAATTCAGAAACCTTGTTAAGTTTTCCATTGCAGCAAAAGGCAGAGCTTTAACAAACTACAAGGCTTTAATTAGATATTAAATAAGATAGCCTTTTCCCAGCTCCATCCCCCAGGATATGTTCAAAGGGAGCTGCATTTCACACACTGAAAACATGCACAATTTTCAGCACTTGTAAACAGCAGTCTGGAGAAATAGAGCAAAAGAGTATTAACTTTCAAGACTTCGCTTCTACAATCTGACAGAATCAGGCAAGCTGGAAAATTCTACCAACCTATCTCTGAAATACACCACAATGTTTTAATTAAAACAGTTTTGTGCTTGTATCTTTTATCTAGGATCAAAGTGATCACCCCATATAAAGCTGAACCAAGTATTCAGGTATTTCAAATGCTGAATGAGGGGCCAACTGAAGATTAAAGGTCAGGCCAATAGTCCAAAATGTAGTAAAACCAGACAATGCTAAAGAATGCTTAGATCTTCACAAAATGCAAGTAGCCTTCAGGCTTGCTAGAAGATTACTCAAAGTGAGACAGCATGATCTATTCAAGTTTCACTCCAGGCTGTATGTCTAAAGACATGGTTGTGCTCATGACTATCATACCAATTTGCTATATGATCTATTTTTCTAGATTCACCTGTATTTCCCTACTCACAGAGTAGATTTATTCTGCAGTTTTATATGACTATCATGGTTCCAGTACCCTATGGGGTGTATATCATTTTGCTTTGGGCTTCTTGTAAGCTGTCCAAAATGCTTTTGCCTGGTAGATTTCCATACAGCTGGAAATGAAGTTAAGGTCTCCTCAACAATCATGGTTCCTCAGGGACTATATATGAAATCGTTATTGCTCACATAATAAATTCCAGGAGCATAACATATCGATGAAACCAATGCTCTTTCCAGTGATTTATTTAGTTGTTGACTTTAAGTTTCCCTTCCATGTAAGAACTTCTGGTTTGTTTTGGTTTGTTTTTTTAATCAGAGATAAGAAAGTTTCTGAAAAGTTCTAGCTTAATCCTGGGCTATCAGACAGCTAGAGCATTAACAATAATTCATTAAGGACCACTCAGGTTTTGACTGAGATTGCAACGACCACTACAGCCTTTATCACAGGTCTGTCAGAGCAACTAAACCTGAGCAGTAACTTTGCCAATATGTCCTGAATCTCTCTTCTACCAATGCTTTCTGTGTTATATCCTGCCTGCAGTTTGCATCAAGTTTGCAACAAACCTAATTAGGCTACACATGTTAAAAAGTGTTTCTCAGTATGGTATCATAGGAAATAAACTATAGTACTACACAGATACTACAAAATACAAAGGTATTAATAACAATCACAAAAACAGACACACAACAAAGGGTAAAAGAAGTGACTTGCGTAACAATCTCATCTTGAAAAATGTAAAGTTTTGTCTGTTTTCAAGAGAGGGTGGATACTCACACCACTGAAGCTTAAGTGCTTATGTAGGCAGCTAACTTCCTACAGCCCCCCAGTACTCAACAGAGAAAGGCTTCTCTAGGAATAAATTCAGAGCAAAGACCTCGTATAAGTACTCTGTAGAAACAATTTCTTCTAGAAGGGATGAAAACATAAAAGGAGCCCTGAGGTTTGGTGGTTCACACTGGAACACAGAGAAATACTAAAAAAAAAAAATAATTTAAAAAAAAAATCCTCATTATTTCCTCCCATCTCTTCAGGCTGGCAATGTTTGATGAATCAGACTTTTGATATGACTGGATTACTACCTTCTCATTTTCTTTGAGAAGTGTTGCTCTCTGCAATTCTGAATCATAGCCACAGAAGAGATTTCACGGGTATTTTGATAAGAAGGTACACAGAGTTCATATCCCCCCAGCATAGCAATGATAATGTTTACCTAGTGTTTGGCTTCTGTGGCTATACAATTTAATTAACCTTATGGTAACATCAGCATGACCTACGGTACAATAAAAGATGAGGCTTCATTTGTCTCACTAATTTCAATTTTACTATGAAGTTTCAAAGCAATGATGGGGAAAGTTCAACACAAAAAAATCTACCATATTCTGTAAGATTCCTGAATGATGAAAAATGACTATGAATTACCTTCAATACGTGAACCACTGATTATTTGCTATTGTGCCACTGTAAGTAGCATCTTTTAATGTTACCAACATGCAGGGTTGTACTGTGAAAAGGTGATAATGTAGGTTTATGTCATCCAACCCTTAAGGATTCACAGATGATCAAAAACTGGTCAGCTAATAATATTATTCATGGCCCTGGATTTGTTTAGAAAACAGATAGAGAACTTGGGTCCTTGACTTCATTTTATGTAAATCATAAGATCATAAACAAGAATTATGCATTTTGCAAGAGAAATGCTTTCATGAGAGTTTGCTCTATGAAGAACAATGGTAACATAAATCACCTTGATAACATCTGAAAGCTAGTCACAGCATAAGGTGTGTAATTCACACTAAGAGGTGAACAGAATAGAGATCTTCCTATGGAATAGAGATCAGACCTCCAGTCCTGTAGCTCTTCAGAGCTTTCTCAAACAAGAAAAATATAATGATTTTTAATGGCATTATTCAGATGGTTCAAAACTTTCTATTTAGTTACATTATTCAGAAATTTGTTTATGGCAGCAGTCTGAGATGTTAGTCATGCTCCTTGTCTTTTATTCTTAAACAAAAAAAAAAAAAAAAAAAAAAAAAAAAAAAAAAAACAAAAAAAACAAAAACAAAAAAAAAAAAAAACAAAACAACAACAAAAAAA
>JBCJKH010070646.1:0-21339 GCA_039877255.1 Loriculus beryllinus
TATTTAGGTTTTCATCCATATAAAGTGATCAAAAAAGTAACTGAGGATTTTCTGAAATTATTCAGATGTCTTTAAAGGAAGGCATAATATGCACGCGTGTATATATATAAAGTATTGTCTTGAGGGACGGATGTCAGATTTTATACACAAAAATGTACATTTTAAAAACTCAAAACACTCTTTCCAGAATTAAGAAAGACGAAAGAACTTTAAAGCACCTGAAGTTAATGCTTAGGCCAAAATAGTCAAACTCACTTCAATACAGTGAATAACATTTGAATGATTTATGTCTTGAACACCTAAAGCCAGTTCATGAATCAGTTCTACTTCATCTCAGCATTTTAGATTTCTCCAAAACCAAAAAAACCCCAAACCAAGAAACAAGATTACTGCATCATGAAGATCTTTTAAGAGCATCGCAGTTTGGCAAGGCTTCAAAATCCAGTGGGGTATACCTGAAATATTTCAGAGTTAATGAATTGGTCAAATCAACCACCTCTTGCAGCTTATGTAATGGAGTACTCTACACAAAGAAATTCTACGATTTAATTTAGTTTCCCTCAACAGTAATATTTACTACCATTAAAATCTTTAAGCTTAAAAGAGAGTGCTCAAAGGCAAATCTGTACCCAGGAAGACAGATTATCGCATTAACTGAAATTCACTAATTTGCTCTTGCCGCAAAACGACAAAGAGAAGTTATCAGATTGGAGCAAAGAACAAAATGACATTTCTAAGACATTAATCTTTATGAGATGTTAAATTACTTGTAAAAATCTCAAGAACAACAAAGGAATTAGTCAGACTTATTTTCTCAAGAAATGAGAGTGACTGAGGTAACTGGATCATGTAACATACCGAGAATATAATTCTCCAGTAAGTTAGGTGAATTAGTCAGTGAGGTTCAGTAAGGAGAGCTGTCCTGTCATGGACAAACAACAAAACTAGAAAATGCTTTTTTTCTCTCATCTGTTAATTTCACCCGTTTCATTTTGAGCCTGGTCTTGAGCAATACCTTGTGATCCTGAAGAGCATACGAACAGGATAGCACATGGGCTTCTAGAGCAAGGTGAAAGGATTTCACTGCATAAATTAATAGGAAAATAACCCTAGTTATGTGAAAAATAGAAGCAGCTAATTCCATATTGATATTGAAAAACAAAACGGAACATAATGCCACACCACACTTCATTTATACTTATACTGGTCATATCAACCCATTTGGATAATCACTGCACATATCCTAAGTCCAGGATGATCAATTTCTTGTCTGGCTGCACTTCTAAACCTAAATTATTCATAATATCCAAATTAGAGGCTATTAAAGTCTTCCCTTAAGCACTATGAAGTGGTTTTATTTTGCTGCTATGAAGATTTGACACATTGATTCTTTTCATCTTTTTGAAAAGATACTTCATTTGTTACTCAAGTGCAAATTATGGGTTTGAAATTGGCTTGCAATTATTTTCCAGTAGTCCTGTTCCACTTTTTGCTGGTTGTTGACCAACAACTTTTTTAGGTTATTAATTTTATTAATAATAAGAGTTTAAAAAATTCTTTCCTCGATAGGTCTGTTATGAGAGGAAGACACTTAACGAACTGTCTCAAGAAAACAGTGTCAAATGTTAAAACAACACCAGCCACAGCAACAAGAGTTCTGCTTTGCAGAAAATGGTGGCTTTAACAATAGTTTTAATGGCACATCAGAATGAAAAGGATACTTTAGGAGAAGTGAAGAGATGAGGTGGGGGAACAACCTTCCCTAGTGGCCAGAAGCCTATACAAAAGGAAGCATGACTCAGGTGGTGAAGGTACCCATCTGCCCCCATCCCTTTCCATCTGCAGGTGCACTGCATCAGCTGACAGCATATCAAAGCCACTACAAGCATAGCAATGTCTAAAGACAGACACTTAGCACCTTTCCTAACTTTAATTTGCTTGCTACTCAGATTCATCATCTAAAACTAAGCCACAGAGACCTTGAAGAGCTCTGCTAAACTACCAGCCTCCACTGTTACTTCCAAAGAAAACACAGTGTTTCATCTTGGCTAATCTGTTAACATTTCAGAGGTGAAAGTTTTTGTCTATACAGACCAAACTTCCAGCACCTGAATTGCAACTGCACCTAAAATGCATTGTGCTTACGTATAAAATTCTCCAGTCCTCAAGAATGAGAAGACAGCACTCAGGAGCAGCCAAGCACAGCCAAGACAGTTACAGTTCAATGTAGTCATAACACTGTATTATTGACAGAATATGGAGGACAGAAATTGTCAGCTCCTTCCATTTAAAGTGGGAGTGTGCATGAGCATGGTTGAATATTTAAGAATCACATAAAAATAACATGGTCACAGTTGTAGTTTAATGGGCACAACAATGATTTAATGGATGTATTTTCTTACAAGTGTATAAGATCTTCCATTTTACAGCATTTTCCCCTGCAAAATGCTTAGACAAACAGCTCTATTAACTCAAAATTAAGGCTACCAAGTGATATTTAGTACTGCTCCAGGATACCTAAGTTAAGCAGTATTCAAGTAGAAAAATTGTATTTACTTTTAAACTCTGATCCTTTAAACCATGCCCAAAAGCATTTCTATTGCCCACCTCCTTCTACCCATTGAAATAAGCCTCTGTACAATAAGCTTCATAATCGTGTTGATTCACAATGCCATCAGCCCATGCTACACTAATGCTTCCCAATTACCCATCGTTACATTTGAGGTCCTACTGATCTGCATTTTAACCACTGAAGAGGATCTACAGGAGGCTCACCTCCACATCTCAGCAGCAAGGACTTGCAGCTAGTGCTTAAGCAAGACACCCTGCGTCTTCTCAGATGTCAAGCACACAAGCACAAAACCATTAAATTTCATTTTATCCAAGTCTCACAGCACTGCCATATAACCCTAACCAAGCTGGTAGCACAGCTATACTCTACACAATTTCCTGCATGCATCCTCTTTGGCTGCCACCATCTTCAGAGGTCATAGGCAGAGTTGGTCAAGACCCTGTATACCTCAGGGCTTTCAAATATTATTCTTGCTGAAACTGATATAATAAATACAAGGTTCTACAAAACAACTTTTACTACATTTAATGACAGAGCTAAGGCAGATATAGTCCAGTAACAAAGCCTTTCGCACACACATATGCAACCTGCAAGCAAAAACATCTTTGCCAAATTCAGCTCTGTCCCTTCATGTGGAGGCACAGATTTCAGGAGTGTTTCCTGAAATCTGTGCCTTGTTCTTGGCCATATTTCTTTCTTTTTGTACCACTTAATGTCTCAGCAGGTTTTGCTTTAGCCATCCGCTTAAAGTATCATCCATGAACAGTGCAAGGGATGGGACAGCCACAGCTTCTCTGGACAACTTCCGCTGGGGCCTCATCACCCTCACAGTGAAGAATTTCTTCCTGATATTTGACCTAAATCTCCCCTCTTTCAGTTTAAAGCCATTCCCCCTTGTCCTATCCCTGCGACCCTTATAAAAATTCCTTCTTCAAATTTCTTGTAGGTCCCTTTTAGGGCTGGAAGGCTGCTGTAAGATCTCTGAGCCTTCTCTTCTCTAGGCTTAACAACCCCAGCTCTCTCAGCCTGTCTTTATAGGAAAGCTGCTCCAGCCCTCTGAGCATGTTCATGTTTCCTCAGGACTCTTTCCAAAAAAATCCACATCCTTCTTTGTGTGTAAAGACTGAAATGCGAAACATTTGGTCATTGTTTAAAACCGTAGGGCTTAATTTCTGAATTCATAGTCAAGACTTAGAGATTTTTGAATAAAATAGAATTAATCCTTTAAATTAACTAATGATCTGAATAGAAACACTGCAAAGTTATTGGAGGGGTGGAAGAAAACAACTGTACACACATGTGCAACTTGAGAGTAAGGCTGCAATAAGTTACATTTTTCACACTAAAATACAACATATCTGAATTTTATTTGGAATGACCACACAACTAGTTTCCACCTACAATTATATGAGAAGAGGCAAACCACAGAGTTCTGTTTAATGTTTGGTTAAATTAACATCCTTTTTTGTCTTGACAGTGCCATAACATTTACTTACACATTTATAACTTTGCTTGCTGAAATACTGACAAAACCAATATATTGCACTTGTGAAAACCCAAAGATTAACACAAACTTAATGGAGCTCTTAGTGAAGTATTCACCTTCACAGCACTGAACATGCAGCTCAACACACTAGGAAAACCAGTAGATATTTTTTGTGCTGCAGAGATAACTATTCTTTAAAACCACTCAGTTCAGTCCTTATGTAAGCACAGCACTCTTTGAAGTGAAATAAAGTTTCACAAAACACAGACTAAATAAAGATCAAAGAACCTGGAAAATCTTTGGTATTTTTATCTCTTTCTGTGCCACAGAAGATAAAGCCTACATCAGAAGTCTCTTCAGTAACCTCCCAGACAAACAGCAGAAAAACTTCACAGATGAGGGAAAATATTAACCTCTCAAGAAAAAGAAGATTTAATAAAAGATGTAAAGAAGAAATTAAGCACCAAACTCTTACCTAGCAGAGAATTTGAAGCTGCACAGATTCCTCCAATGCCCTCAGCAGACACAGTCCCAGACCTGTGCTCTGTAACGCAGACCTCCATCAGCACTTGCTCCTCAAAGCTTTCCTTTTCCACCCTGCATATCACAGAGCAAACACCACAGTCCTTCTGCCAAAACCCAGAAAAACAATCTACCTACTGATTTCAGCTGTCCTTAATATATCTCAGATAATTTATCATCACCAATGCCTGAAAAATGCAGGCATCAGAAAACCAGAGACACCTGTGAATTCTCACACCTTTAATGAATTTACCTCAGTAAATACATCTGCTGAGAGTCCATTAGTAGCAGAGCTTATTTCACTGCTTATGTGCTAGAAGAACTTATATTTGCCTCCAGAAATTTGTGATATGAAAGACTTTTTCAACTTTTATAGTTTTGCACTTTAAAACATGTAAACAGAAAGACTTCAAAATCACACCTTAGTCTCTAAATAAGCTGCACTTTAATGTAGTTGAGCTATTTTGTCAAAGCTAAAACACTTTGCTCCTGTATTGATGCAGCATTTTATTGAATAAAGTATTTCTGAAATAAAACAAAATAAAACCCTCACCCCAAACTCAAGGTATTTCCTCCTTTCCTCAGAATAAACTGCATCTACAATAAGTTTTCCATCCCTCAGCTGGTTCTTTGTGAGAAGGTTCTGCCAGCTCACCACAGTTTGGAAGGGAAGGCAGTACAGGTCCCAGCACAATATTGCTAAGTTTTATTATACATCTTAGGAAGATATTTCATCTCAAGACCAGAAGTATCCATAGATCTCAGCTTGTAATGCTCATACCCTTATCTCATCCTAGGCTTCTTGGCATGCCAGCCAAAGCCACCGGGTTTGAATGCGGATTGCAAGTGCATAGATTGCATGGCAGACAGGATGCATTTAGAACGAAGAAGTAAGAATCCCAGGGAAATTCATACCACCTAGTTTCTCTACCTGAACTTTGGCAAAGTTCAGCTTTAGAACCAAGGTTTGGGATTGCTTATATTGATAACAATATGCTTATTGTTACAATTAAGTCTTAACATTAAGTCCTGTGCCACATCTTGCCACTTAAGGGATTGCCAAAGATGGTGGGAAAAGACATGTCAGTTCCTGACACTGATTCAAAACTAGTCCTACTGAAAAAGCTAGAAGCAGAACTAAAACTAGAAAATCATTGTGTTTATATTGCTCCATGTCTTATCAGCCATGGGACAGAACAGGGAGAATCTGTCTTTAGCAGAGATAAGGCACTTGCTTCTTTTAGTATTTCAAACATGTTTCACATAACACAAACCTCCTCAAAGTACAATTTCACACTTTTCTGTGAGCAAACAGATGATATTTATGTAATTTAAACTCCTCTAACCAATCACTTATTCTTACTAACATGATATGAGATTTGATAGTCATATTTTATTCATGACTGCTGCTTGTCTGCACATCCCATACTGTTACTCAGTCTAGTGATCTGCCATAGAACACTTTTTCGTGATACCAATTGACTTTCACTCACCAGTCTCCTAATCTATGTTGCCCTCGAGATGTGGACAAATAGTCAAAGCTGAAAACTCATAAGAAGCTGCATCTGTCCCTCTTCCAAGCATTGCCCCATATGCTCATGGCACGGTAGCAAAGATTAGCCTTTCCAGCTCTACAGTTTGTAGTGTTCTGGCAGATTTAAAAGAGACACCTTACACTTTCATGTGAAGCATGGAGTTCCCAGACTATCCCTCAGAAGAATTTCAATTCCCACTTTACAGAAAATCAAAGCCTGAACTGGTGGGTAGGTAATGTGCACAGCTCTTTCATAAACTGTGTGCATGCATCAGAAGAAACTTTTAGTGTCTTAGGTTCTCTTTAAACGCAAACTCTGTCAGTCAGCTGTAATTCACACCTACTAGAGGTTAATCAACTTGGTCCTAAACAAGCCATCCTACTGAATTTTTATCGAACATTTCTAGTTCTAATATACTTCAAATTGTGGTGCACAATTTTTGCTTTATTCCTCAGTGCAAAAGACAATTTTTGTTTTCATTTCTTAAATTTTTATCACAAATTAATAAAATCCTGTAAATTCTAAGTAACTCTTTTGAATTGAAGGTTTATCATTGTTCAGCAAAAGGCTGATACAGAAACAAAAAGTGGTTCATCTCTGTCTAACTGCCATTAAATTAAATCTTGCTCACATGAACTCCTCAGTGAGAAAGACTGATAGGTAACTTCTCAGAGAAGCAAGGTCTGAACATGGCACATCAGTAGCTCCAAGAAGGAAGCCATCTAGAGTGAGACTAGGGAAGAGCATCTTACCTTCAGCTATGGTAAAACCACATCTTGCTTTCCTAAACTAAATCATCTCTAAATGTTCGCACAAACTTGCTGAAGCATTTAATACATAATGGCAAGATTATAGTATAGATATGTATAGCAAGATTTTGTAGCTACTTTTTATGTCATTATATATAATGTAAGTCACTATTTGAGCTAATATATAGTCTAATGAGTTTGAAACCCATTTACTGCATTAAGAAAAAAGCTGCATAGCTATCACATTACCAAAACACTGTTTATTCAAGTATTATCAATTGCAGTGATAGGTTTTCATACGATTTACTGCATTGTGACTTTTGTCAGTATGGATTATCTGGTAAGGAAAAGATCATCCTGCAGTCTTTTCCTCTCTCTCCTCTGTCTGGCTGCCTACTTTCATGAAACCTGTGAAGATGGAATAACTGTGACATGTCTGCCTATGTATTAAATAGTTAAGATGTGGACACGTGCACATGTTGTATGAAGTTTTATCTCCAGGAAACCAGGCAAAAAACCCACCCATTATCTGTTGTTTCAGGTTGCAGAAATCACCTTTCTACGCTGATCTTTATCATGACTGCATCCCATAAGAGCTGAGGGTAAGTCCTGCAGCACCAGAACAATCCATCTTCTAGAAAGGCAGATGTGTAAATCTAGTCACCAGGCAAATAAACGTGACTACCACAGTCACCACGTGCCCATCTGTTGGATGCTGGGCTGCCGGCTTGCTCTGCAAGCATGTTTTTAAATTTTGAGCCTAAGGAAAATACAGGAGTGGTCCCTGAGAAGGTGCTCTACATGTATTGCCAAGGGTTTTAGATGTCAGTAGAAATGCACGGATACATTGACTTGCAAATATGGGATCTGGGATCTTTCCATACTTCACACTACTGAAGAAAACAAGGATTTTATTATTTCCTAGACAGGCATCAACACATTTTATGCTGTTTATTCCTTCTGATGAAAATATTTTAAAATATTCTTTATTCAAAAAGGCAAACAGAGCTTTCAGGCAAAGGCAGAGGGAAAAAACTTGAGAAAATGTAAGTTGTGAATAGTTTCATTTTCAGGAAATTTTAGCAATTTGAGGCATCTCTGGAGTTATCTGGACAGACTTGCTGAAAGCTTTGCCTTCCTTTCTGTCAGTGTATTCATATCTTGTCTTGCAGCACTCCCTACTCACAACCCCACTACCTCCTCTAAGCAGACATTCAGGCACAAATCACATTGTAAGAAACAGCAGCAGAGTCCAAAACATTTTCCTTTGGCACCTAATGCAAACAAAAGCTGACAGCTCATTCCCAGAGGTGAGATGCTCTGAATAAGCGCACATCTGCAAAACCAATTATTTTAAAGACTTAATCCACCATCAGTGAAAGACACCTGCCAAGGGTAATTAATACTTATTGATATATATTAATAGTAAATAAGGGACAGACTAAATATCTATAACCTGGGAACACATGCCATTACCCTATTCTTGCTGGCACTTTTATAACAAAAGTCCTTTTACGACACTTTCCTTCTTCTTTGTACTTTTGTATAAAAAGAAGCCCCCCCTAAAAAAAAATCAAACAGAAAGCTTAGGTTTTAGTCTTGCAGTTTCTTTAGGGAGAGGCAGAAAGATACCAGATGTTTCAGTGCAGCCCATTTGTTATTTGGCAATCTCTGCAAGCATTGCTGACCCACTTCAGCCCTTTCGAGAACAGGCAGCGTTTTGTAAAGTATTACAATCCACTGCACTTGTTTCAGATAAACACGTAACAAAGAAAATAAAAAAGATAAAAATCTGAGAGTGGCATCTGAACCCAAAAAAAGAAGCACAAAATGAAGGTGGGGAATTTACTAGAACCTTGTTAAAAAGTCTTTCCTCTTCTTCTTCCATAGGAAGGGAATCGTACCAGCATTGCACTCAATTAAGCTGTTCTCAGCCACAGTAAAAGCTCAGCCTCTTATTAAAAAAACCCAAACATTTCATAGCTGCCTAAAAACTTTTCAAAGGAAGTCAGGATCAGTTGAGATAAAGAAATGTGAACACTTCCATCCGTGCTTTCCACCATTTCCCAGAATACTAAAGTCTAGTTCTCCTTTTACCTAGTAAAATAATCCTGATCTGGTTCCTATTTGCTCTTGCTTAAGCAAAGAGTCTGCCAGGGCACTCCGATAGTCCCTGCAAGCCCTGACCAGCCTCCCCCAGGACCGGCTCCCACCATGCTGTTGGATGGACCCTGCCCCAGGATTCCCACAATCCCCCTCCCCAGCCCTTGCTGCACCCTGACATAGCCAGTGGGGAAAGAGAAAGCCGTTCTAAGAAAGAAAATGGTAATGAAAGGGAAGGGCCCATAAACTTGTTCCCAAGTCTTCCTTTGGACAAAGCACAACACAAATCAGATGGCTTTCATTCTGCAGAAACACAGCTGGTTCTGTGTCTTCAGCTTAATTTTTATCACGTTCTATAGGTGTCACTCCAGAGGATGTGTGACCCCACAGGAGAGCACATATAGTGACCCCAAGGAGAGCAGCAAAACTGCAAGGGCAGCTGGCATTGCTTTTCTAACTTTAACATTCTCATATTCACCTCTTCTTTAGACACCTTTTCCTGCTGAGTTTGTGATATGTTTCATGACATCCAACTCTAACAACATCACAAAGTGATAAGGCATTTACCCCCCGGTTCATAGCTGTCAGGTGAACAGTGATGATGATTTAAATGGGAAAAGACATAAACTGATAGAAAAAGGTTACTGGGTGTTGAAATTTGTAAATCTTAATGTCAAGGAATACATTCAGTCTGCAATCGGAAAGTTACCTAGTGAGTGACAAGAAGTGGGAGTATTACCAGCCCTGATAATTTCACACCAGAAGTGGAAAGCAGTGTTAAAAAGAGCATCCCATAAAAAAGCAGAATATTTACAAAAGAGCATCCCTGGATACTTTCATGTTATCCTCTGTCAATGACATTTCAAATAATTGAACATATGCAACTACTAAGCATTGACCTTCATGAAGACCTGGGGGTGATCTACATGACCTATGCACACTACTTTAGCCACAACTGTGTCCATTTGCCTGTTCCTTCTCACCCCCACCTCTCTCAGTGAGTATTTGAACCATCCTTACAAAGTGGAAAAAAACTCCATAGAACAAAGTGAGAAGGGTATGCCAGTTAGGTCTGGGTTCATTAGAAACAGAGACAACTAGTGAACCCATCACTAATGGTAAAGAGTTAACTAAGGTGATCTGGGGCAGGAGATTTCCATTGGTGCCTCTTATTTTGTAATTCTAGCCCTTAGTTTTCTTGGTTTTATTAAATACGCTCCCAAATCCAGATGTTTTGGTTTGCATCAAGCAAAATGTTATGTTCTATGCAGAATAATGCAGGTGCTTGTTTATTCCAGAATCATGAAGCTCAAAACCGATCTCAGCAAGGTGTTTTCCTCTATTCAGCCCTCACATTTTCACCACATCAATAACCATGTTATTCTTGCAACCTTAGTTCATTCACAAAGATATTCTCCATGAGTGTCCTGCTCAATTAAAAATAACTCTGCATAGTTATTTGCCTAAACTCAAGCAAGTATGTGACTGAATCAAGGCCTAAATGGACAAACAGAGTGATCTTCAGGACTGGCTTGGGCATAGTACAGTCAAGCTATACAAAAAAGGAGAGAGGAAGAGATTTATATCTTCATCCTCTTCTTATATATAAATATAAATGTAAAGCTATTTATAATTAAGAGCCACAAAAGCTTTTGAAATAAATTTATTTTAAAAGGCAGTTTTGCTAATTGCAGATTTCCTTAAATAGTGAAGATTTTATATAGACAGTTTATAATATAGTTATTAACAGAGAGATAAACTGATTTACATGAGAAATTACCTCTTAGTAGCACTTTCCAAAACTGCTTGGGTTTATTATAAAATTAAGTCCCTATGAACATTATACCTGGTTATACCTTGACCGCAGCAGGGAACAGACACCTGCCATCTTTCTGGTTGTGAGAATGTACTTCCAAACACATTGTTATCTACCTGGTAATAGCTGCTATTTCACACATGCTCACTGCATCCTTCATTCAAACTACAATTCTTAATATAAAGAGAATTACTCAGGAGAACCTTACCACCCAATGCTTAGTGTACTTGTTAATGCAGCTAAGCCTGGGTTTTCTAGGCAAAATAAAATACAAAAATAATGGCTGTGTACCATGGCATTTTAAACCAGGTGCTGATTTGTATAATAAGGATGCAGAAGCAGAGAGCAGAAATTTGAATGAGGCGGAGAAGACAATCATGGAAAGTGAAGCTGTGAGTAGTCTGCGACAGATGGATGCTGAATAATTGTAGAATTGTAGAATTGAAAGAGTTAGAAGAGCTTCTTTACTGATACATCTGCCTGCCAGTTCAGGCTATTTCGCTATGTACAGGTAGCCGCTTCAAACTCAAACTGGAAAGGAAGTTCGAGACCCTTTACAACAAGACCTACAAGCTAAAAACAGCAGAATAATAAAAATGGCTAAAATTACTTGTTAATGCAGTATGGTATTTACAGTATTTAATTGAACTCAAAACATTGTTTGACTAAAACATATTTTCTGGAAAGGCCTGAGGACATAAGCAGTGAGTTTATATATTCCCAGAGTGATATGCTAGAATACTTAAACCCTTTAAGTCTAAAAATGGATGTCAGTTTCCCATTTCAACTGGCTTTGGCTCTGCACTCCTAAATATTGATTCAGGTCTTGCATTTTTCATTAAATTCAACATACCATATTACGGTGTCTGATATGCAACCCTGCAAACGTATTCAGAGGCACTATATTTCAGAAGCCTTATTTCCTTCTTGTAAGTGTGACCTTGCATGCATTGCTGTTAGGTGCTGAAATTTGCAGCTAAAACACGTTTCAGCTGAATGGGCTCAGCTTAGCTCTGATTTGCCTCTGAAAGCAGCAACCTAAAACTTTGTCAGAGATTTCATATACCTTTGTTTTTTATAAAAAACACTGAGCTGTATCAGACCTAACACTTGTTTTTACAGTTTCATTGGAAATACTGCTGTTTATCACTGATTTTCAACTAACAAGGTGTCCTGGGTTCAGCAGTAGCAGTCATTTTTCTCCTTCTTAGTAGCTGGTGCAGTGCTGTTTTGACTTTCAGCCTGGGAACAGCACTCATAACACCAATGGTTTTAGTTGTTGCTCAGTAATGTTTACTCTGACCAAGGACTTTCTGAGTCTCATGCTTGCCAGGGAGGAGGGGAAGCCAGGAGGAAGCAGAGACAGGACACCTGACCCAAGCTAGCCAAGGAGATATTCCATACCACAGCACGTCATGCCCAGGATGTAACTGAGAGTTACCCCGAAGGGCTAGTGCACTGCTGGAGTGTGGGGTATTATCGGTCAGTGGGTGGTGAGGTGTTGTATTCTCTTCCCTTGTTATTTCCTTTATCATTATTATTATTATTGGTACTAGCAGTAGTGGTTTGTGTTATACCTTAGTTATTAAACTGCTCATATCTCAACCTGTGGGAGTTACATTCCTTCAATTCTCCTTCCTATCCCTCCAGGAGTGGGGAGAAAAAAAGAAGCTGGAGAGTGAGAGAGCAAGACTGCAAGGCTGACAGAGTTTAAACCATGACACAGGGACTTTTGGGGATCTGTCAGTCCATGCACCATTTCTCCTAGGCTTTGATATTACAATGTTATTTCATTTTGGGTAGGTGGGTGGGTTTGAGTTTATTTTATTTGAAAAGTGACAAAATGAAGTTTCTGGATACTTAGAAATTGCTAGAATGCCTTTGAGAAAAATTACTGAATAGTATCTGTTTACAGTCCATAAGAGAAAGTCTGGATGTTCTCTCACATAAAAGCATGTGGGTGTATTATGTTGTCGCAGAATGCATAAACAAGGGACATCTATAAACGTCCTCCTTAAAACATTTAGCATTTAAGTGCTGCTACCACTTGAACTGCTGCTTAGGACTGAAATTATCATGTGAGCCCTGCAGGCACTTTAACAGAGGACTTTTCACTGATGATTATTTGAGTTTCATGACAAAGGAAAATTAATCAGTGCAAAAAGATAAGTTGAATCTCTGTGCCTAACACACCGGCTCAAAAATCAGTGAGGTTTAGCCAAACATGGTGAGATCAGGCTGCGTGGGAGAGATTAGACTTTGACACTATGAGATACCTAGCATGGGAACGCAGGCCTGAAGCACATCTGTAGGAAAGAAATCACATTACTTCATAAACAAACTAGGAGAGCTTTATCTGGTATGATAATGTGCTCAGACATCCATGTTTGAAACATAGTTTGAGAGACTGTCTATCAACTGTAAAGAGAAACTGCTGACTGATCAGAGACTGAATTCAGATGCAATTTTCCTCTAATAGAACTTGTTTTGCAATCACATATCAAATTGTATCAGATAAAAGATGCAAACTGTTTTGGTAAATTGCCCTATATTTGGTAGATTATAGTGTTAAGAAGTATAATACTCCTCCAAAACAGGTGATAATTCCTCAGTGTTCAGGATGGAGTCAAGAGTGTAATAGCCTTCTGCATCCTCAGCCCTGCTAGAGCTTCAGTAGAAGAAGGTACATCACCTCCCCATGTGGAAAGGTGTAAGCAGCACACAGGACACCTGCCATTTTGAGCATTTCATCGACAGGAGTTGTTGTGCAGACTTTCTGTGCCCTTAAAATAAAATCCAGACACTGCAAGGATAACAAATGGTGCTATATTACACCACACTTTTAAACTATTTTTGATTCACAGATTGATTTTCTTCATTTGTTTTGTAAGTTTTCTAAGAGGAAGATATTTACCAAGGTTCACACCCTAGCACACATCAGATTGCATGAAATTCAAGCCAAAAAAAAATGCTTTGTACATAAACTGTGTGAAGACAGAGATAAAGTAAGCTTCAAAACCTTCATCAATGCAGGGCTTTGCACCGTAGTTTTATTTGCGTATCATCTAATGCCAGCTTCTAAAAGAGAGATCAAATGGACTGAGATGGAGGTAGAGTGTATGATCTCTTCTGGAGTACTTTTGCTTGCACAGTTAAGATAAGCAACCGAGGTCCACATTAGGGGCAGTTGTTCGACCCATGTGAGCCTTCAATTTAGCATTGCTCCTTGGGTGTTAATATATTTGCCTTTTAAGACCTCAACTCAAGCAAACCAATAAACCAGCATCTGGGTAGAATAAGCAGTCCTTGGCTTAACCTCAGAGTGAGGTTGTAGTAAGTCACTTCAGCTGTCCTTTCCACTGCTCCAGCTACCTGTTGGTACAACCAAAGAGAAGCAAAACCTGAAAACAGGTAGAAAAAGGAGTATATCTGTTCATCCCCAAACACTGTAATAGAACAACTCTTCAGCCCACTGTTACCAGGCAGTGTCAGCAGGAGCTTCCTTGCTTTGTTTGCACTTTCAAATACCTCAACTAAAGCAAAAACGTATGAAGGAAAGACTTTTCTTTGCAGAGTTTATTGCAATTTCTCCCTCCTTCTGTATTGTTGTGAATAAGGTAGCTCAGGAGACAGCTCTTGATTTATGGTCAGTATAAATCAAAGAAGGGGCCACTTAAGGGCTGCACACAAACTAGTTTGTCTGTGATCCCCTAAAGAGTTTGCTAAACACTAGAAGATTACCAGTTCTCGCTGCAGTGACAAGAAAGAGCCATCAGCACTGATAAGTATTGAGAGGCTATCAGCTGCTGACTGCTTGCTGTGTTTCCACAGAACTAGAGAGTCAAAGAGGGACACAAGCTTAAACTATATAAAACCCAGGATTTCAACATGCTGCAGGGAACAAGCAAGCCACAAGTTTCAGAATTCTGGGAGACTTCTCCCCAAAACAGAATTATAAAGGGCAGTACAAACACTGCACTTTTACAATAAAGTGCCTGAAGAATATCTCCTTTAGCACAAATCTACAGTTGCCACCTGTTCATAGTTACATTTCTATGTATATATTGTTTCTGTAGACTTATGAATACACCACTGCTTACCTGAAGAATGTAAGAGCAGGTGCTGTTGTCTTCCTCCACCTCAGAACCAGTTAGAGGGTATCAGCTGTTCCGATTAAGACAGGAGCACATTAGCTGTCGGAAACATTATTAACCATTTCAGCACTGAGCACTTTTTTGTCATCCAGTTGGAAGTCTTGTCCGTAATTCCAGTCCTTTATCCATAGCTGCTGAGACACCAAAGGGAAAACCTGTCACCCACCAGCAAGAGATTAAGAGTGAGAATTTTACAAAAATGTCTCATTTTTTACATGAAACTGAAATTCTTGCGTGAGTCAACTCAGATATCCAGATAGAGACATATCCAGATAGAGACATATCCAGATAGAGACATATCCAGATAGAGACACAGAGACAGGAAATAAACACAGAGATAAAAATTAAGCTCAGCCTGGCAAGTGGGAAAAGGGCACAGGCAGATCATGTAATAACTTTCCAGGGTAATGCTCTTTCCACTACCTTCAATATACCTGATTCATGCTAAGAGGAGGCTAGTAACACTGCAGAGGGAAGTATTAGTTTTCACAACAAACATGGCTAGTACAGGGTAATCCCCACGTTCTTCCTCCCCTCTGGCTCTTTCATCCTCCCTAGATTTGAGGCCATTTGCTCCCTCACCAGACTAGATAAGCGTGGCTAGATGTGCCTCTGCTGCTGACTGTAATAGCTTTTTGAAACTGCAGCTTTAGTTCAGAAGCAGAACTCAGTATTAATAAACAGAAAAAAAATCTTAACCTTCTTCCCCTCTGCTTCTGGCTAAGCCTCTCTGTTCTCTTATATCACATGTGGGGCCCTGTCACCAGCTGATCCTGCCCACTAAATCAGCAGAAAGCCATGTAACAGTGCCCACAGCAGACTATTAGCCTCAGGCATGACAAATCCAAGATTTGCTTTACAGGAGCACACTATAGCTGCCCAGAAACATCCATAGCCCACTGTATGTCCTGTTTGAAAGCATAGATGGGAAGTTTGTAGTGCTCTCCCATCACTCATCTTCAGCTGAAGCTGTTCATTGAAGTGGAATCTTGTGGACCAGGACTTTGACATTTGTAAGACAAGTGACCAGAACTACAATTAATAGAATAACCTTGCTCTGTCCTTGAAGAGTCTGGAGACAGCATTTGCTGAGAACTGATTATTTTTAAAGAAAAAAATCCTTCAGTTTTATCTTGCTTATATAGCTTATATTGGAAAACTATGGCTGGAACACATCTCACAACAATTCTTTTTTATTCTCTCTACAGAGTAAAATTATGCTCTGGTTTACACAAAGAAAAATTCACCTCTTGATCAAAAGAATTATGTTCATTTATAGATTTTATTTACTGTTATGTATCCCTGGAGAGCCTGGAATCTTATTGCTAAAAACAGATGAATATTACTTTCTTAGCTTTTTCCTTGCAAGCACATAAATCTCATTCCATGTAGCAAATATTTGTCTCTAGAGAAAACACATTTAAACTTCCTTTGAGATTACAGAAGCTCCGCTAAAGCAAGAAGCTATTCTACCACATCCAAAAATGACAGCTGAGTCAATCCCACTCCTCTGTGAAGTGACCAATGCTTTCCATGCCCTCTGAGTTTGCCCAGAGCCCCTGATGCACCATAGGGCAAGATATCACCTTGAAGGCAAGACCCTGCTGCTACCCACCACTTTGTAGCCCACAGTGTCAGGTAAGGGATTACAGTACACTGTGAAGAAAGATGCTGTCAGTCACCTCCAAATCAACTAGCAAGTGCCAGTAACAAGCTGCTAACAGCTATTGCCATTAAATATTTATGTCAGCTACTCTTGCTGAAGTTCAAGTTGAAAAAGAGCACAAATTAACTACTGTTCACCAACAGAGCTGAGCTGATGGACAGGTTGAAGGCCCCATGGACCACTACTCCCATCCCAAATGGTCTCTGCATCCAGCTGCATCCTCCTGCTCCTGTGCGCTCCCTCTGCAGCTGTGGTAGTTGTCTGCGGTCTTGCAAGCTAATTCCACCTCCTCAACCCACAGAAAGATCGATTTACTTTGTTCCCGGGGCAGTTTTCTGTGGCACCCCAAATTGTTGGTTGGGTGCTGGTATCAGCACTAGAAATGGGAGCAAGAAGAGGGATGGTGGGGGCATAGAACTTGTGTGTCTGACAGCAACGGGCCACTAGATGAGCTCACCTTCACCACTGAATCCTGAGCTGTGACGTAGCGCGACTGTGAAGTGTGCACTGCGGCATCAGCAGAGAAGTTGTACCCCTTTCTCACCCAAGGACTTGTTCAGCCTTTAAGGAATGAGAGAAGATACCTGGCCAGTGAAGAGACCTTTCCATTTCTGAGAAAGTATCACAGGTACTAGTTCCCATATGATGGAAAACCCTACAACCAGTTCCTGAATAATGGAGATTAAGAAACTTCTGACCTTATCACAAGATGAGTGGATCAGGCCTTTCTTTTCTGATTTGGTTGGATTTTTCACATTTTACCTTAACTTTGCCTGAGCTAAGAGAATTTTTATTGTAACTGAATAATAACAAGAAGCCATTCCACAACCATGGATCCGATAAATTTATGAAGTGATCACAATCGGGCACAAAGCTCTACATTTGAATGCAGGACAAGGTTTACAAACAGAAGAGATGTCTTAGTTGACTAACCTGTACAAAGGGAAGAATTAGACTGCCTTTGGACATTTAAGCCTTTCTTGATTTAATAAGGACAATTATCTCAGACCACCATGGCTACCACAAATCTTGTATGTTATGTCTTGGATGGTATACTTGAAATATACTTTTTTTTGCATATGGAGATATATATATATATATATATATATATGTATCTCCATGCCATGATATAGTATGAAAGATTAAAAAAAAAATGTGGTATGAAGCAGTAACTAAAAGTAGGGCCTGAGTCTTTGTGTCTGATCTTTCCAGAAATACCCGTCAGTCTAAAAAACACGTCGAAGACATTCTCTCTATTTATAGATCTTGTTCTGTCTGTGTCTTTGGTTCATTGTAGCTACAAGAAAATATCACAAGTTTTAGCACAGGCTCCAGATCCCACAGAACATAACACGCCATGAGGACCTGAAACAGGTAGAGCTGGGGCAGGAGAGAGAGAGGCCTCTTCCCCCAAGTGACAGCACTGGATTGCAGCTACTGTTGAAGTTAAAAATTAACTTTATCCAGAGCTGTGCTATCCTTCTGCCCTTTTGTCGTACCCCTCTAACAGAGGTGACACCTGACAGCCTGCAGACACCATTAATCTCTATTACAGACAAATTAAATCACTGATTGTAGAAAGTCTTTTTGCTAACGGCAGTTTAAATAATACTACCTCAGAATTCTAGCCTCAAGTTCCTGCCTTGACTAGCTTCATGGATAAATTCACAGCTTTCAAGGAATGGCATTGACAAAAATATAGTTCAATTGGGAAGAATTCTGACATGCTGTTTTTTGTTCTTACTGGCCACTGATGATGCTCCATAAGATTCCTCTGATCCCAAAAGTGTTGACACCATTACCATGAGCAAGAGAAAGTTGATCTTAAGTTGTGAAGACAGATGTGCAGAACTGTTTTGTGTCAAAAGGTTCATGGTGCTCACAAAAGGCAGGAGACTAAAAATAGGATAATTTAATTTTTTTCACCCCTTCACTGTTTGGAGTGCTACAAAGAACCACTGCAGAGACTAAGCACACAATGATAAAAAACTATTTAAAATACCTGAGGTGGTCTAACCTTTATACTTCTGCTAATTTTGAGGCTATGGTCCCAGTAGCAGCTGCTAACATCTTCTCCAGCTCCTTTAAACAAAATCAGCTTGTTAGCATTTGCCCGTCTGAATCTCTCATAATATCACCAAGGAATTCAGTGCTTTAGGAGTTTTTGTTTGACCAGTGTCCACAGAATGGCAGCTTTTTGTTGTTTTAGCAAACTCTGTCAAAGATTTCTTACTTTTCATTCATAACCCACAGGTTGCATCTCTCACATGAAGCTAAAAAAAAGGTATGAAAAACATAATTCCATTATCTAAAATTTTGAAATTGATACATTCTCATATCAGCATTCTCTGCAAACTCAGTGTGCCAGTCTCATATCCAAGTACTGATGTTCTGCAATGTCTCAATTCTGAATGTGGTTTGGGGATTTTGTACATCACTGCATCTGTCATGAGCTGCTCCAAATCATATGTAATTCACCTTACTATTACATATACTCATGTTTCAACTGCCTTTACTTAATGCAAGAAAAACTGATCGCAAGCAAGAGAAAAACATGTCAAAAGAAAGATAAATTAAGAGGTAGTTTTGAAGTCCTCTTCCCACCACTAATTTAATTCACTGTTGTCCCTCTGGTAATAAATTAATTACTTTTCAGTCATTTAAGTGCGAATGTTAAAAAAAAAATAGAAACCTTTTAGTGACTCAGAGCATCTGGAATCTGGTTTATTATTTAAACAGTAAGATTTTGTTAATGAATAGAATTTAAAACATCTGAAAGATTTTCTGTCAAGAAGATCATAGAATCATATAGGTTGGAAAAGACCTTTAAGATTGAGTCCAACTGAAAATCTGCCACTGCCAAGTCCACCACTAAACTATGTCCTTCTCTGGACAGCCTGTTCCAATGTTTGACAACTCTTCTGGTGAACAAACTAATCCTCCCCTAGCACAACAAGAGACTGCTGCTTCCATCAGCAAAAACCTGGTACCAGTTCTAAATCTAAGTGTAGTCCAGATGAACAATTTGCAGACAGTGGATTCAGCAATGCTGATAGGCAAATCTCCCCACATGCTGAAACAGATTCCCCAATGCTGTTCCATCAGCTATTTGGAATACTTGTTTTGTGAATTTCTGTAAATATAAAACCACTACTACTCATGTCTTCTGCAAGAAACAGCCCTTTGCTGTCAGTGCTAAGATAAAGTAACATTAGCACTAAGATAAAATAATGTTCAATAAAAGAAGCTATCTGAAGATCCAGCTTCTGCATCCCCACATCCAAAGGCAAACAAACCTCTAGTTCTTGCTGCTAGAAGCACAACTCCAAACACAAACTCAAGAGCTATTAATATAGTCAAATTCAGAAGTAGTTGCACACTCCTATCAAGCTATAAAGCACCACAAGGTATTGTCATGCTTGTGACTAGGTCAGGCACTGCATCCTTGAAGTCCACAGACAAGCTGCTCAGCTGGTTTAGAGTATGAGAAAGAATGAGAGTCAACCTGAATAAAATAGCACATAGCACACCACTTTTAATCTCTAGGAAAGACAACAAATGGAGTGATGGACATTAGAAAAATATATAAACTTCAAGACTTAAAAGTTAACTGTAAAAATGACATAAGAAGCAAGACAGAAGCCAGAAGAATGAAAAGCAGTGAGAGTAGATAGCAATACTTCAGAAAGGTGTTCAAAAGAGATAATATTTAATGCAAAATATAACCTTTATTTTAACATTCTTGGCTAAATTGAAGAGCCCTGGTTTTCCCTTAACTTCATCCGTTCACTGAAGAGTTTAGGGAGTCCATAACCATATCAGTTAGTGTCCATCTTACCTTTTACCTGTAGAGCACTGACCTACAAACATATTTTCACAGTGGCTTTAACATTAAAGCAATGCAGGGATGAGGAAGGTAATTTCATGAGGTTTTTGAACTTTTTTCCCAAGCAAAAATGAAGTTTCAACAGCTCTGAGATGTTGCATATTATAAATGTGTTTGAATCAAGCAGAGCATTGCATTTCTGCAAATCACAAGTTATAAGCAAATGTATGGCTTACAAAAAGCATATATATCTTCTACTGGAACACAGGTTTCTCCCTCCCACAACACTGAAATATTTAAGTTATAAAGCACTTATTATTTTGGCAATATCTGTATAACAGAAATATCCTCTTTCATCAGCTACGCTTATTTCATTAGCAAATAGGAGTCATTCCTTAAATGAAATTCACCTTCAGGGTTTTTCTTTGAAAAGCTGTCATGAGAGAGCGAAGAGACTGACTGTACTTGCTACTTCATCTTTTTTATTACTCATTTGCATCACTGAAGTCTGACTATATTTATGAAGTTTAATTTACAAGAAAGGAAATAGCTGCATTCATGTGAGATTGTCCAAGAGATTTCCTGTTGGAAACTCAGTGTTCCAGATTGGTCCAAGCAGCATCTGCAGGAGCAAGCACTTCACTGGGCCTGTTTTACATAAGAAGCTTAGCGGGCAATATTAGCAACGAGAGCATCTACTTAATTATCTTAACATTATTAATAAATGCTGGAGGAAATTAATGCCACGTGGCATTTCACACATTGATATCATATGCTTAAGATGATGATATAAATTAAGCTCAAAGCATTTTCTCCAGAGTTTGCTTCAAAATGGATGAAAAACCTGGTTGGAAAAACAAGGATTACTCAAATTTATTACCTGGAAAGCTACCTGTTCTATCTGGCTAAA
>JBCJKH010070658.1:0-27504 GCA_039877255.1 Loriculus beryllinus
GTCAGTTTGTTTGCTCAAGTTTAAATCCCACCTACTGATGTCATTTAGAGGAAGAGTCTTGCCAGTAATAGATTGAGGTTCATGAGAACAAGTCATGTAAAACCAGAACGGGATACAGGGAAGACACACTTTAGAGAATTGCTTAAACCATTGGAATAATATTGTTTAACTCCCCAAAGAATTGTTTTCAAGTATAATTCTGTAGAATCTGTGTGCACAAGTCCTGAAGAGCTAATAACACTTTTCAGGTACCTCCTACCAGCCCAGGGAAGAACCCAGAATTTTTAAATAGATCATCATTTTAAATACTATCTTTTTTTTCTTTCTCTTTTTTAGTCTTCAAACTCCTCTTTTCTTAATGTGTGATGCTTCAGAAATGCAGAGTGCTCATCCTTTGTAAATAAGTGCTCTAAAACAAATTAAATTTGCCACCCAGAAATTAAGGAATCAAAAAAAAAATGCTTACCTTTTGAAAACCCTGTCTGATGCAATTATAAGCAATTACAGAACTATTGAAGAGCAGCTAGGTAGCATTTTCAACACTCTAGTCCAAGATTGCTGGCCAAGATGCATATTGAGATACCTTAGATTTTAATGGAGTTGTAATGAAATATAATGACAGTAATACTTACTGCCTATGAAGGCACTAAAATGTTTACAAGTACCTTTCCCAAGCAATTAGCTTCAACATACTATTAATACAATAGTGATATTTATTATGCAAAAACTGTAATTGCATATTTTCAAGACATACTCTGAATGTTTTTCTTCAGACTGCCTCATATTTATTCTAGCATCAACTGTTCCATTGAAATGAAAATGAATAGTCATAGAAGTTCAGTGTAGGAAAATCAACTCTGCCACATGTTGCTTGTGAAATGTAAGTTTAAATACTCAGTTTTCATCAAACAGTACGAACAATAAAGCATAGAACACTTCACAGATTATGTAGACTGTCAAACAAGCCTAAATATATTCATTGCTTTAACCTTCACAATTATCTGTGTCCTGATATTACCTGTGCGTATTCTCACACTCTCACTACCTGACAATTGTTTAAACAGAAATCTATATACAAAGCTATAATGTATTCTGAGAATTTAGAGTTAAGAATTCATTTAGTAGGGCTACAATCTTAGTCTTCCCTAGTCAGATATCAGTTCAGAAGTCTTTCCACTGAACTACAGGAGTCAATAAGTCTGGGGAAGAAGGTGGTATGCTTAAGGTACTCCAAAACAGCCATTGGTCTAGTTCTGCCAGTGGCATTATTTTCATCTGCTCTTTTTCATGGTATTTCAGTTATTTAGCATTTCATTTCTCTATCAGCAAAAGAGGGACACTAATACTGGCCTCTTCTCTAAAATGTTTTCAGGCTTTTGTACAAGAAATCATCTAGATATTATTTATCACAGCCCATTCTGATATCGCATCCAGAAATAGTTATAGACCAGCAGATAAATCCACTTCGTAAGTCTTGAATAGTAGAAGATGTAGCAGATGTTCTTCATTATTAGGCCAAAAAAAATGGGCAGACCAGAAAATAAATCACACTTGTTTCTTCTCCTTATATAATTTTCCATGCATTTTCCACAAGGAGTGATGGATGATTCAGCCATTTCCATCCTTCCAGACTTCAGCCTTAACAAATACCATTCAGTCTGTATCTTCATTTACGAGAATATTAGAAAATATTTAGACAGATTCAATATACAGACATTCCAGCAGCATCTCCATATTATAGACAGAGAAATGTACAATGCTATTGCGTTAGACTTGAGAGTATACAATGGTTTATAGAATACTCTCAGTATGGTTTAGAAGTATTTTTCCTAAATCCTGTTGTGTATTGTTTCAAAATGAACATGTTTAGAAGGGACATTAACCTGACGACCTAGATTTTATATAAAGTCTATGCATAATATAAAATCATTTTATAGGCACCATATAAAATCTTGCTGCATAAATATATGCAGCACACAGCATAGTTTACTTGCATTACCATCTTGGGCTATTTGCTTTTCCCAACCAGCCTCCACCCGCAGCAGTAATCTGTATTGACAATAAGATGCAGTCTCACTGGTGGTGCTTCCTTTTACCTGTCAGAAGGTTTTTCAAGATAGGCTGCAATTAGAGGTTGTGCCTTGCAGGACACCCTGAGCCCCGCTACATGAACCCCACTCTCCTGACAGCAAGTGAACTGTGCATATAAACAGCGGCAACCTCATGAATGTTTGATGGCAGTTTTGCCAGTGGTATGTACATTATTTTCATGTGGATTTACACCTACATAGTGAATAGAAACAAGAGCTGTTCAGGCAAAAGTGGCATATTTACACATTGAAACAGCAGGAGCCTGTAACAGATGAGCACACTGCTTTCATGCTAGCCCTGCTCACTGTGGTGCTTGCTGAGAAGAACTTCAAGGCATGTCATTGCCTGTTTTCTCTGACCATCTACAGTCACTTAATCCCACCTGAATACTTCCCTCTTGTAGGAATAACAGCTTTGCGTTCCCAGAGACATGCAGCCACAGCAGATCTCAGATCAACAGACCCATTCTAATTAGAGCTTCATTTTCACAGCATGTGGTGCAGAAAAAGGAAAAGAAGCAGATACAAAATAATTTATTTTTACCTTCGTATGCATTTGGGAAATCATGCAATGCAGGCTTAAAACAGGTAGTTTTTTTCTATTGGAATAAGGCATTAACTAGATCAGATTTGTTCTCAGTTTATTCTAGTGTCTCTTTTGCAAGTGAGAGTGTACATGGTAATAGCAGGCTCTGATATCTTGACACAGTAGCTACTTTGTGGGAGGATATGCCAAAATAGAAGGTCCAAGTCTCTGCTGTGAAATTTCCCCTATTGAAGAAATGGCTAACAATTTTCCATGTAACATTTCTCTGTTGCTTTCTCTTTCTCAAGTTTATAAAGAGCAGATATGTATTAAAGCCTTCAGAAGCACCACTTTTCAGGAGATTCATATTTCTTTGTGAAGATCTTTGCACTGGCAGCTAGTCAGAAGGGACAGGGAAGAGCAAAAGATGGGTACCTCTTGTGGAATGAGACACAAAACTATAGAGAGAAATAAAGAAAAGGAGATAAGAGATAAATGTGGAGGCAGGAATGAGGGAATGAGGAAAGACTTGGAAAACCGAGACAGACAATGACAAAACCTGGGACTCATAAACAAAAGTTGAAAAATAAAGCAGGGGAATGTAAGGAAAGAAATTCCAGGAAAACAGAAAGGATATGAGAAGGGATAAGTAAAACATAAACAAAACTTTTGGGGGGGTTCGGGTCTGTAGATAAAGAAAAGGAAGAAGAAACCGAGAATGCGAGTATGTGCAGGATAGATGAATGTTCTCAGAAGCAGGGATATGATGTCTGCCTTTAGCAAATACACAGTGCTCTAATGCTAACCAGATACTGGCAGGAGCTTTAAAACTTGCCTGAAATAAAGCTTCAGGCCAGGTGATGGAAAGAAGCTAGTGCAGGTATCCTTCATGTATGAAATTCTTTCAACTGCAAATCAAAACAATGCATGAAGATTTGACCCTTTCCACAACACTGGATACTGCAGCCATAGAAATCTGGCAGCTCAGCCACACCAATACAGCATTGAGATTATAACTTTTTTCTTTTCCAATGTTTTTTAGGCAATTATCCTTCTATTTCTAAACCATTGATTTGCTTATTACCATAAATTTCCCAAAGCACCTTCCATAATATCCCAAGATAAAAAAAAAGCACCAGTATGTAAAAATTAGGGAAGAGAAACAGAACTGGAATCATATCAAATAATCATATCCTCCTCCCTACTGAGAGTAAAAAGAAAAATTAATCTTTGTTGTGTGCATCTGGTAATTTTGATAGTATGGTCAAAAAACCACTTTTACGTAAGTTTAGAAGTAATTACATAAGTAATAAAGCAATACCATATTGCGCAGGGAAATACTGTGTTTAAAATGGACACAAGCCAAAACTAACAGTTTTTAAAACAGAAGTTTTAAAACACTACCAAAATCCTCTAATTATTTGTGTTGTTTCAGATAGATTTCTTTCCCCCCCATTAAATATACTAGGTCTTTTCCAGTTCTTCCTTTTTCTTCTCATCTCCCAAATGGGAGTGGAGAGATATGGAAGCTCAGAGGAAAAAGAATAACTGTCTTTATGCAGAGATGTGCTCTTATCAGAGCTGACATAAAGAATGAACTGCCATTTTAATCCTAAAAAGAAGTAGGAAATATAGGTTGGCATTTCTCATGGGAGTCCCAGCTCAAATTTGGAAAAAGCATCCAGCTAACCATATCATAACACTGAAAATGGCTGAACTTAATTGTCAGGATAGTTTGTCTTCTTTTCTTCCCCCCTTTACTCCTCTCTTCCTGCTAACCATGAATCTACTATTATCATGACTTGCACGTAACTCTGAGAATAAATTAAAAAGCATGGCATGAATCCTGAGCATATCCATCCCAGCAAAACCCATATTTCAGTTTTAGGATTCTGCCTGGGAGAGAAATAGGTATCTATCAATGGCTGTGAATTTGAGCAAGAGTAGCTGACTATAGCAGCAGGTGAAGAAGTACAAGGAAATATCTTGTGTATCATAATGATGAATTTCTCTGTGTTTATAGACTTCCAATACATTAAAATTATTTGCTTCCCTTTATGTCCAAGTAAAGGCTGCTGTCGTGGTTTAAGCCCAGCCAGTAACTCAGAACCACACAGCCGCTTGCTCACTCCCCTTTATATCCCCCGTGCCCCCAGCAGGATGGGGAGGAGAGTCATAATAAAAATGTAAACACCATGGACTAAGATAAGAACAGAACTGTCCAATAACTAAAGTATAATATAAAAATTATTATTATTATTAGAAGGGGATTAACAAGGCAAGACAATATAAAACTAAAAGGGGAAAGGAAAAACAGTAAACAGAAGTGATGCACAATACAATTGCTCACCACCAATTGACTGATACCCATCCTGACCTAAGCAGTGACCTCCCCTTCTAGACAACTCCCACCAGTTTATATACTGGGCATGATGTGCTGTGGTATGGAATACCCCTTTGGCTATTCCACATTTTTGTCATTCCTTCCCTGTCACGCTGATTTCAGCCTGCAGTAGAACAGTCAACTCTTGGGATCCTCCTGTCACTCCACAAATACAAATGGGTTCTACCCCTAGACAGCTTGATGGCATCAGGGTACACTGTGCACAGCATCTACTAGAGACTTTTACTCCTGTGGGACTGATGTGCCAGGCCATCTGATCCACACAGTCCAGGAAACCTGACTCCCCCTCTCCTTCAGCTGCTCACTACTTGCCTTTGTGAGAAAGGGCTTAAATGAAAGAAAACATATGGCTAGTACTAATTCAGAAACACTAGACAAATTAATGGGACTCCTTTTTTCCCAAGTAATACTTCCATGCAAGGATGTATGTTAGCACAGTTTGCCCTTTTCAAGTGCTATATTTTTGCCTACATAAAATTATCCTCCTGTATGCACACTTCAGTAGGTTATGGCAAGCATAAAGGCTGCAGATTTGCATGAGCTGCCATGCTCCACAGTAGGTTGAAACTGGCAACAAACTGAAACTACAGCAAACATACAAGGCCACTTTTAAACTCTTGTGAACTCGTTAAAGTCATCTTATATCTATTTCTTTAATATGTACAAAGGACTCTACATGACAAAGAATATCCAAATTTTCCTCATCCTACCAGCCAAAGTCATATGAAATTCAAGCACAAGTTCAAATGAGAAACGAATTGTTCTTTTAGTAGTCCAGGCCAGTTAAGTTTGGATAGATTAACAAGAAATCTTGTCCTTCCTCCCTCCGTAAAGCAGTCGAACCAGAACTGAGCTATCTACAAGTCAGACAGGAAAAATGTGATGTCCTCTCCAGTGAGAAGGTATTACTCTAAATCACTTTTTGCTTCTAAGAAATAGAAAATATATTAAAAAATACAAAATTACAAAATTTCTGTGATGGATGTACAAGAGGTAAACATGACATCTTGATTGTCTCAGTGTAACTTTTTCATTACACAGAATAATGAAAAACAAAATGAACTGCAGACTTTTTCCTAACTATTTCATGACTCTTTGTTGTCAAGTGTTTCCTTCTACAATTTAATTGTTACTAAAGACATCCTCCATTCAATTACACATCCCAGCCTCCTTGGAAGCATGAGATGCTTCCTACTTCTACAGAATGTAAGAGCTGAAGCACGCTTCTTTCTTTGCAACATCTAGAGTGTATTTTCTAACATCTAAAGTTAGAGGCAGTATCCATAACACTACAATGTGTCTACTTAAACAATGGAATGAATGCCAAATTCCTAATAAAAATCTCATGTCCATTGCCTCAGCCTAAATCACCTCATTCATTCTGTTTTGCTTTGGCTCTCAGAAGAGCTAGGGAGCAAATAACACACCTTAATCTATTATGAAATGTGCCAGAGGAATCCTTTGAAAGCATGGAGCATTCAAATCTCTGCTGCATGAGGATGTGGTAGACACTATAAATGTGCTTGCCACAAGATGGCTGTGCATATGAATCTGTAATTCGTCCCTAAGTGGCTGGATTTTCTGTGGGGGATTCAGAGAAATTCCCCAATCTAATTAAGCAGGCATCCAACATTATTAAGCTTTGTCCTGCTGGGCACAGAAAAGAACAGCCTGATCTTAGCACTGCACAGCAATTGGGAAACAGAACAGTGCTGCTTCAAACCAGTCTCAGTGGTGTCTGAAAGCATTTGCAATTGACTGCTAACAGCAATTCCCATTAAATGGGTCAGTTGGCCACATGTTAAAGAATTAGTCATATAAGATAAATATTCCATAGGGGTATGATTTTCACAGTGTGCTGCAGTGTTCTGTCAGCTTTGAGTCCAGCCCATATTACAAAATCACTTTCATAACTCAACAAGCTAGTACCCATGCTAGCAGACTTAGGAAGGGCAAATGACTGCAAAATCCAAGACGGAATTGTCTTATGGTGATTCCTATAGGTCATGACAGAAGTGGCAGAGAAAAACTTGCTTTCTTTTTCCTGACCTGCTCACATTCAAATATATTAATGCACTCTACACAGCCAGTGCATTTTATTTAATGAAGAAGTTACACAGGGAAAAAAAATACGAATCAACTGGAAACAGAAGAGAATGAAGAATTATTTCTGTAACTGTGGATAAAGGACAAAGTTTATTTACACACAGTTGCTTGTAGTTGCACAGAAAAACAAGAGTGAAAAATGGCAAGGGAAAAGGATTGTGTGATGGAAGGGGACAGTAGCACTCATTGCTGGTTTAGGGTTCAGTTTCAATCTGTGTAGAACTTCCTTTAATAAGTTTGCCTTGTCAAAATGATCCAGTAAAGTCCAAAATGCTAACCTAATGGACATAATTTGACTACATTCCGTTAGATTTTCCTATTACCAATATTGACTTTTAGTGGCTTTCTTAATTAGACATTAGTGGGAACATCAAAGAAATTCGTAACACACTCACCAGTTTAAGTCTGGGAGGCTTATAGACCTGACAGCTATAAATAAAAGCAGTTCCCAGAGCTATCTTCTCAGATTGTGTTGGGAAAACACACTTCATGACATCAATGGAGAGGCAGCATTAGGAAATGATCTCACGGGTTGCATGTTCATATTCATATGTTCATATTTCTAGACGAATATCTAAATGTTTCTCTCTAGTGTTGGATTAGCTATTGAATACACAGACTTGTGACATAAACCCACCCTATGTGTCTGGTGAAAGCTGAAAACCTCAACTGACTTTTTAACTGTTCCCTGTCAATACCAGAGACTTTTCTCATTTCTGTGGAAAGGATTGTGCTTTCCCTCAACAGGATTGCCAGCAGTGTATCACTCACTTCTCTTGGAAATATTCTTGGAAGTTCATACAACAATGTGAGAACTGTATACCAGTAACCCATCTACTCAGCTTTCTAGTTGGTCTCTTTCTTGTGCTCCATATCTTTCCCAAAGCAGTATTGAAAATACATGAAATTTTGATGCTGTTGCTGAAGCTGCAGTTTCTTCCAAGGGAATATTGTCTTCAACACCTGATCAACAAATCCAGATTAGCAATTTCTATTAAGAAACACTTTCAACACCTTTGGATACACACAAGCTACATAAAAAAAGGACAGACTTTTAGGCATAATCAGGGTACTGTGACATCTGCTACACCAAGTGAATAACATGCTTAGTGCTTTTTCTTTTAATATTATCATATAGCTATTTGAAGCTCACCTATGCATATGCATAAACCTGAAGTAGAGGGCTGTTATATATTACCTTAACATGTAAATGGGGCTTAACGCACTTCATTGTAATTACAGATGTTGTTTCAGTGATGAAATGCCTGAAGAACTGTATCTAAATGTGGCCTGCAGGAATTCTGGTAGGGGTCTCAAAGTCTAACCTTTGTGGATATATATTCCCAAGAGCATTCACAATTACTTTTTTCCATACACTTTCTGCCAAATATCACTTTTCAAGTTATAAGAACTAGGTACTTCTTATCACAAAGTCTAATTCTTTGGGTTTAGATTGTGAAACTACCCAGAAAATTCTGTCTTTGATGTTGTTGAAATAATATTTATCCTTACTGGATAAGTCAACATATGACTCAAAGGAACATGTTATATTCTTCTTTAGACCAAAATGATTCCCTCCTGACTACTACTTTTTTGATACCTTGATAATTAGACAACGTTTCTTGGGAATAACCAGTCTGATAAGTTTTCAAAATGAAGGGAGAAAAACCTGTTCTTTAATTCATGTTCATGGAGTTAGAGTGAATTACCAGGACAGGAAGACATCCAATTTATAAGAAATAATGTTAGAAATACCCTTATTTAAAAAATCACAAATAAGGGGAAGGGAAAAACTTAGTAACCATGCATGATGTTTGCTGCTACTACTTTCTCTTCCTATGATTCTATGATTCTATGATTTTTTAACGATGAATTTAATCAGATTGTGACAACCAATGTAACCCTGAAATAGGTAACTAGAAATAGTGCCAACCATTTCATCCATTTCATCCATTTCAAATGAATGCACAGGATATAGCCAGAAAATAACTATTAGCTGCTGTGCTGGATAGGTGGGTCAACTAGCAGATAATTTCTACTTTCTGGGATCTCAAGAATAAAATGTGCTAGACATTAAGCAACCTTAAGAAAAGCATTTGTATTGTATTTCAAGCAGTAGACTTATGGTATATTTATCTTTTATATATATTTATTTTTTATAAGATTTTTAAACCTTACTAAGTCTTAAGTGTTCAAAAAAAAAAAAAAAAAAAGACACATTAGACTGATGTTTTCTACCTCTCAATTTGTTAAATATTTGCTCTTGAGTAGATTTTCCACAGCTCTCTCTTTTCGCGCTTGATCTTCCTGCTTGATATCGTCCACCAAATGCAGTCCCAGCACACATGCTTCTCAGCTGTTGTATGTGCCCTTCATTCTTTAATTGATGCACAGTTTGCACTCTTTACAGGGATTCCACAAGGACAAAATTTGTGCAGGCAAAATGCCAGAGCAATCTTCACTGGAAAGGCAGATGTTTCATTTCATCAGTTGGCTGGCTAGTAAGGTTTTACCTTGGGAGAAGAAAAGGAGAGATCCATGCCTTTTTCTTAAATCAGACCCAGAGTTAATTCTACTAAGGTAGCAGCCTCAGATTTTGATGTGAATTGGCTTTTTTTTTCACCATTCATTTGGAATGAGTTTGAAAGCAAAACAAGTAAAGCCCTTCAATATTATTGTAACTCTGGGTAAAAAGAAAGAACTCCAGTGAGGCTTTGAACACCTTATAGATTGCTTCTCAGTTGAGACATTAAAAACACATACAGCAAAATGCTATCATCTGAATTTAAAAAAAAGCATGATGGTTGTAATTGTTAATTGTGTTTGTTTGTCTTATGACTAATTTATTAAGGACAATTGAGAAAGCTAAAGCATTTGAACTGATTTTCCATTTGTTTGGCTATTAAAGTTCCTCTGTGAAATGTATGTTTATTTAAAGTATCTCCAGCTACCCATTCACAATGCATTTGTTAAATTAGTTAGGAGACTTTAATTGGGCACTGGGGATTTGTTGTGCTATTCCCAAATCCATTTACTAAAAATACATGAGAACAGTGAGCAATTTATTTATAACCTTGTTATATTAGGCCATAACCAGCATCGGAGCTTTTTCTTACCATGTTTTTAATTTGCATTGACAGAATTCAAGCCATGTTGCTTTTTTTTCTATTTTAAATAGAGCAGCCTGCAAACTGTTTGCAGTTAAATACAGTAGAAACGCCTGTTAGATTTGGAACAGTGATAATAGAAGTGTATTCCAGAAAAGAAGCAACAATATTGAATCAACAATAGAGCATGCTGTCTTTCTCTCTTCGTTATCCCATTAAGATCAATAATTTGCATAGTTAACTATATTTGAGATTACAAAGTCACTGTATTACATTGGCATTATCATCAAATATTCAATTACTTCTTTTGATCAGATCGTAGGTTTTCATACCAATAAAACTCCTATTACAACACTTTGTCTAGTGACTGGCTAATTCTCACAATCATACTGAGCCACTCTGTCAGACCCTGTCAGACCTAGATGTATAAATGCCTTCTGAGATGCAAGAAAAAGGAGGGTTTTTTTAGAATCCTTAGCTTTAAAAAGTCTAGTTTCATCCAAAGAAATGAGAAAAAAGACAGTATTTCTCCCCAGTGCGGAAGCCTTGATCTGTTTTGTTTAGGGAGCAGAAAAACAAGGATTATTTGGAGGGTGAATTTTTTACAGATTCCTAAGTGATTTTTGTATTTACAGTACTCTCCCTGCACCACCCTATCAAAGTTCAGTTTAATGTCCACCATAGTGTTGCATTTTCATGGAAAAAAAATGAAGAAAGTGTCTATCGATCCTTACGTTTTCTCTTAAATATATTAGTCAGCCAACAGGCAGCAATGTATAGGAGGGGTATAGACCTGGCTTAGGCAGAGGTAACCTGGGAATTCTGTCTGAGCTAAAAGACTTGGACCTGGGAGAATGGATGATGGTGGGTTTCTAGAAATTCATTCCCCATATTGTTTACAAGACTCCCTGCTTCATCATTACCAGTTTCCAGATGATTCTCCCTTTTTTTTAGCTCTCCTAACTTTCATTAAACAACCATAGAAATCAAACTACCTCCATGGAAAAAGAAAGACATTTTAATGTTTTGGGGTTTTTAAACTGAAGATCATTCTATCTGGCAAACGTAAACTACGTGCCACATGTTAAATTAGAGAAAAGTTCATAGATCAAGACCTTCCTTTTTGAAGTAGGTGAGGGATTTGAAACCCATTCCTACTGAAGTGAATTACACATATAATATGGCTGAATATGTTGGATTTTAAATATACCATTTTCTAAATAGGCTAAAAAAAGAATAATCTTCACATCCCTGTGAAACTTTAGCAAAAAAAAAAAGCAATTTGCACACACTGCTGGGGGAAATTCTTCCACTTTGCTATCGTTTTCAAGTTCAAAGCAAAGACTCTAAGAAGAAGGAACCAGAATCAGAGTTTCAGCCCTTCATTAGTTTATTCTATGCCAGGGTCAAGAGGTAGCAGTAGGGATTCAAATGCCCTCCAGAGATGAGAATGTCTGCACACCTCTTCAGACGGGGCATTCACACCCAAGGTCAAGTTATTTCTACAACAGTCTTACTGCTAGAACAACACTGTACAGGCAGATGTCTGTGCTCACCCAGAGCCTAGGGAAAGTCACTGGACTGCTACGCCAAAGTGGTTCATTCCCAGGAAACAGCTTGTAATTAAATGTTTCAGCTTCCCAGAACTAATCTTTTCTGTCTTGTTCAATCCAGTTGCTTTAACATAATTTTCACTCCTGTTGACACTGATCCTTTGTGATGTGATGAGTAAGTTAACAACTGCAAATGTTAACAAGTAATTTATTTAAGCTGTCATAGAAGTCAGACTGCTTTCATGGTAGGGGAAATCAACACAATACTCTCTATGCCAAATATTCTTTCTGAACATTATACTGTATTAAGCTTAAGTTGCTTTCCATAGTTTAAAGAACATTATACAAAAATATCTCCTATTGTACAAAAAACTGTTGTCATTTTTCAAAGGACTGCAGAGCCTTGGTACATGAGGAAAGTCCTGAACTGGCACAAATTAGTGTAAATGTCCATTTCAGTGGAGCTATTCCACTTTACACTGGCTGACTTCCTGACCAACTATATATTGTTTAGAATAAAAAAGCCAAAACCACTAAGAAACACAAAATACTTCAGCAGGGGACATAGATACAAGCAAGTGAGCAAAATCATGCGCAAATACTCTCCTGTCATTCTACAAAATGCATGTAAGAATGCTTTTTTTTCCTCTTTGACTGTAAATTATCCTAATCTGAAGAAATTATATGTCACAAAATTTCTCCAGGTGGTGCATCAAATCTTCTAATGTAAGTTTGGGGTTTAATCTCTCTTTCTAGCTACACCTAACATGATTAGCTTCTATTCAAAACCAGCCAGCTTCAGTGTTACTCTAATCAAAGAGCTATCCTTGCTGGTTTATTTGATGCTGTACCTTTCCCCTCACTCTGAGAGACTATAATTAATGACAGTTTGCATGCAGACTCAAGCACTTCTTGAAAGACCACAAATTCTTCATGCTGTATTAGGACCTGGTCTGATTTTCAAAATGTGCTCAAAAATGTTTTACTTATGTTAAAACCTTTATCTTTTAAGAGTGCTCCAAGTATATGGAAATAAAAGTGGGAAAAGCTTAATGAGTTCTTTTGGGCTTTATGACTGCGATCTAAAGTTGGAAAGAACAAGATGTAATAAACCAATTGATAGTACTGTGCATCCTGGCATAAGCAGCACAGGGAAAGTATTTGCTTAATTCTGCAGGAAGCTTAGAGCTAAGTCTTATACTCAAGAACCAGAAATAACAACTAATACACTTATATGATTGTTTTTAAGAGACCACAGATATTCAAAATTGTGAAGACAGAGTTGATTTTGACGTTGTTTACTTGCATGCTATTTCACATAGCTTAAAGCAAATGTAGTTTAAAATCCTAGGCAAGATAAACACTGGCAAGACATTCTGAAAAAGAAACAACCAACCAAAATGACACAGTGAAAATGACAAACATTTCACATGTCTTATCAGGAAGCATCAAGAGCAGCCTTCTTGGTGAATGGAGAGTTTAGCAGCTAGCAGCTAATATTCTCACAATGCAATCTTGACAAATTTAGCACTCCAAACCCTGAGAGCCCAGATTTATACCCATCTGGCAATACTGAGAGACAAACACTCATATATCAGATGTGCTGCAGAGCCAGCATTCCCATGCAGAGAGCAACAGTCATCCTGTTTTGATCTCAAACTATCTCCAAACATCATGTATTTCCTGATTTTGTTGTCCTGAACATTGTACTATGCCACAACAGGGGAGACAGATACAGCCATTTGGAACTGCTGGAAAGCATTCATAAAAAGCCCATAGGCAATCTGGAGAAGAAAGCTTATGCCAATAGTATCAGAAGATGTCTACAAAGGACACGAAAACATGTTTGCTTCTGTAATACAAATGAACAGAAGTGCATCTTTACAACAGTGAACAAACAGAGATGACTGAATGAATCTAGGGTTACATTCAAGTTCCAGTGAGTTTCTTGCAAAAGAAATACATTGTCAGTGATAGAGGAAAAATGTGTCTTTAGTGTTGACGACATTATCTTTCCCAGATGCATAATTTTATCTCTATACTAAATGCAATGGCAGAAGAGAAAATAAAAAATAGATGATCTGCTTTTGTTCCTGTAGTAGCAAAGCAGAACAGCAATCCTTGGAGCAGGTTACTTCTTCCTGACTGAAACCAATTTTAGTGAAAGTTCATAGTGCAACAGAATGCCCAAGTTTACTTACCCATGAAATGGGCATAATGCCTTATATGTAGATTTTGAGGTTTATTGATTACATCCCTGACTGGACAGTGTCTTTCTTTCACACCTGCACAGTGCCTAAACAAATGGTCTATTTTCATGTAAGAATTACTCCTTATAGCTTTCTCTTTTTGTTCACAGGAGAGCTGTGCCATTTAAGGACTTTTTTTATCACACTGAGAAAGCCCTGTAGTTAAAAATAATGAAAAATTGAATTCCATGAAAATTCCATGAAAAATTGGTCATGAAATTAATTTCTTCTGCCAGAAAATGCAGCTTTTTTTCACAAGTAATTAGAAACAGGCTCACCTTAAGCTTACGGGAAGTTTTCCTGACAAGGAAACAGAACTATGAACAGCTCATCACCAGACTGCACAAAGAGCAACAAGGAACAGTTTAATGAAATCAGGTTACCCTCTGAAAAGGCTGATTTACACTTTTGGTCTTGCAACGTCAGGGATGAGAAAAGAAATCAAACAAAAAAAAACACATGGCAGGAAAAAGATTGAGGCACACAGAGAATATACAAGAGGTACATACTTCTGTACAGATGTCAATCTTAACAACTATACTTTATGCATTATCAGGAAAAGGAGAACAGAACATCCAAGAATTACTACCCAAAGAGAGTGAGAAAAATTGAAACTTCTAAGGAAAAGGTAAAGAATTCCTATCTGTCAATTTCATGATTGTGATGATGAAATAATGATGACAGAGCAGTTGGTTTGCAAATGAAGTCCAGTTTTCCCAGTGTTACAGACACATTAATAATAATAGTAACAAAACCAAGAATGAAATAGTCTGAAACTTTGAAACTTTTAAAATATGAATAGTTTAAGGCCAGGTTGGACGAAGCCTTGTGTGGCATGGTTTAGTGTGGGGTGTCCCTGCTTATGGCAGGGGGGGTTGGAACTAAATGATATTAAGGTCCTTTCCAACCCTAATTATTCTATGATTCTATGATTCTATCTGCGATATGTGGGCAGGGTTTGAGTGATTCTTTCTTCTTTTCACCTTGTCCTTCTTCCTCATTTCTTTTTTACAGTGAAGCACTTCCTTCTGCATTTGAAAACCTTTTTTAATTTTTTTTTGTTAAACTTGAAAGATTCGTTTGTTTCTACCTATGTAAACTGTTCTACACATTTCTACTGCCATTTTCCCCTCTACAATGAGCAAAATTGTAAATAATGAAGAAAGTAGCGCAATCCTTCATGAAAATACAAGAACAACACATTACTGAAGCTCTTCCTTCCTACCTTCAGTCCAGATAAACTCATTTCACATGGTAAAAAGCAGTGTTTACTTCAGAATATCTTGTTGCTTATTGGACCTTGCTGAGAAGGGTATCACTGTGAGCTTCAGGTAACTGAACCTGTTTCAGTAAGCTGAAATTGCCTCCCGGAGTTTAATGCATCAAAGCTCTTAGGACAGCTCCTCAGAAAAAGGTAAGTGCATGTCTGTCCTCACCCATTTTTCTCTGAAATTCTTGCCACAGGCTCAGACTCAATGCTTAAGGGAGACTGCAAACAGGGTATTACCCTGTACTACCTCTGACTCAGGGCTGGGAAAACCAGACAGCTTTCCCACTGCTCTTATAAGGATTACTCATCAGTCTGGCAAATGACCTAGGACTCTCTCTATCACTCTGTACAACCTAGAACATTTCCCAGCACCAGGAAAATCTGGCCATCATATGCAAAACAAGGTATGACTTCCCACAGTCCTCCTAGCACATCTGCCATTTGACAATAGATTTTCCAGGGTGTAATTTCTTTCAAAGGTTCAAACATCTGGTCAAGGATTGAAAAGGATTATTTTCAAGACATAACATATTGACACATATTTAATAATAAGTCACCCAATAACCTTTTTCCAGTATAAAGACTGTGCAAAGTTTCAAAGGATTTTCACTTAAATTTACACTCAAAGCATGTCATACTGCAATAGGTCCACAAAGTCCAGCTGTCAACCTCATTCCAAAGTGAAGAACAAGATGGAGGCCTTTTCCACCAAGCTCTCCCCCAAAACTTAGTGTAGCTACATTGACGTAGGAAGCTAAGCCACCAGCAACACCCTCCATCTCCTGTGTTCATTTTCTCTGACGTATTATGGCTTTGGGGCTTTCAGTTGCAAATTCAATACAGGTGTCAGGATGAGTTTTGTGGCTATTGCTGTGTTGTAATAGTATATGGAATGGTATATGGAATGGGGGCACTGCAGCTCTGTGTAAACCAAATGTCTGTTACATGGGCATCTGTTACGCCTGTAGTCCTAAATGCCAAACAGGTTTTTGTCAGCAAGGAATGGGTGAAGTGAGAATATCTTTAGGGTGTTACAAATCTGTACTGTTTACAGCTGCAGCATTAGACTGTGCCATTTTCAGCTTTGCAGGCTGCCTCCCAGAGGAGCTGCTGCCAGGCCTGGTAGGGAATAACAGATAAGGTAGCCCAAACTATATTACTGTTTTGTTGGTTTGGTTAGTTAGTTAGCTACATAGGTTTTATCTCAATAGCAGTATAAGAAGAGAGGCTGGTAAGCAAAGTAGCATATTGAAGCCAAGGACAAACTTAAAAAGCATCAGGCATCTCTGGTGAGTTGACTTCAGCTATGTTCCTGGAAGTCCAAAAAATTATATTCAAGTCATAAAGATTTGAGCCCTCTTCCAACGTTATCTTGGATTTTGGCAGATGACCTCCCCTTAGATCAATATTCCCTCTAGATTTGCATACGTCTTTCTTCAGATTTTACAGAAAGCCATAAGGTGTAAGGAACACAAAGCTTTTGTCTAATGCAGGGTTTCCCCTCAAAAAGATTTTGAACAAAAAGAATGGTAAGGAATAACTGTCTGAAAACTCCTACCATACAGTCTGTAGGAAACAGGGATTATACTTTGCTAAAATGTTGGCAGGCTTTCATAGACAGAATGATAGATGAGTTCTGCAGTGCCCTTTGATTGACTACTGTAGCCAGATGGATATCAGCACCACAGGCAAAAAAAACACTAGGTTCTGAGAAATACTCATAATTGGCTGACATCTGCTGGCTGCAGCTGTGCATTGGTGTTGTGACCTCACCAGTAACTATATCATGTGTCAGAGAACATGCAGTGAATTTTCATGGTATATTTATATTTATGTATAAGACAATTAGGTAAGGTACAGAGTTCTTCAGGGAAAGGTAAAACGCTGTTATTTTTCTAAACAAGTACTTTAAATTTATGTATATGTAAAAAAACCTCCCAGACTAATTCTAGCTTTATAAAATCATATAATTGGCTTTATATTTTCTCATTATCCAGTAACAAGTGATTTTTTAAAAGACACTAACAATTTAAGGGAACTATAAAGCACAGACGGAAGATAGAAATAGGTATCTTGGCAGAAATATGCAACTTCTTTAGCACTTCAACTGATTAATTGGCAATAAACTATCTAATAAAACCATGTTATGTCCAATAATATAAAAAATGTTCTACAAAGAAATGTAAAAAGTACGGAAAAATTGAAAGATTCATACCTGAAGGGAAGAAAATACACATTTTAAGGGAGTTTTTTTTAAGAGTCTGGTTTATTTTGATTGGTTTATTATTGTGCTCAGATACTTCAGTATTATCTAAATTCCTGTAATAAGTAAAAACATTACATAACTGATTAAACCCATTAAAACATTACACGATAGTACTATTTTAGTATATTAATTTCAGTAGTTTAGTTGCTCTAATAGTGCTTTGACTTCTTTGATTTTTTTTTTTTTTGCCAATGTTTCCCTAGCGACCCACTCCCAAAATACACTGAATCATCATCCTAATGAAAAATCCTGCAAACAATAGGAACACATATCTGGTTTAATTCATGTATATTGCGACTATTGCAAAAGATAAAATGAATACCTTACCTTATGCTGTTATAATACTTTTACTATATTTATTACTCCTATTACTCACTGATGGGGTACTATTATTCAGTGACAGTTAACATGATTTAAGATAACTTCCATTCTTAATGGCATTTCCTAAAAGAACCATTATTACTATTAATGTCTTAAATAATACTTAGCCAATGCAGTTGTATTAAGTGAATAGCTAAAGTAAGCTGGTAAAAGAGCACCTTGAATGTTTTTCTGTTTAAAATAATCTATATGGTAGACATATCGATACCTAACATCAAAACACCTTTTAAGAAGCAGCAAAATTGATAACATGATTTGTGAAAACATCAGAAAATCTTTTTAAAATAATTAAGCATACAGTTAACCTTGGCACATTACAATATGAGTAATTCAGTTTTTTCTGAATGTTGCCTGCAATTTCCTACCCTGTAGTAGTTTAATGATACTTTGCTTTAGGCTACTTTCTATCAGTGGGTGACTCCAAGGACATAAGAAACAGCTTACACAGGGGCGATGGTGGCATCTGTCCCCAAGCAGCAGGAATGTTTATTTGCAAAGGCAGTTTACAGCACTGAGGCCTTAGTCAGTAAAACACATTTGAAGCTTTTAGAAGGAAAGATGCTCTGCAAGTATAGAAAGGTGTGGTATAACAAGAAGATTAACTGTGCCTTAATGCTTTTATTTAATATCAGTGGAGGAGAATTATAAGAGATATCCAGTGCAATTTATGGCTTGTGATTATGGACAGACATCAACCTCGGGCTTCAGCTACTGCTTTTTCACATTTATTCCTATACAGGACCCTGGAAAAAAAAACATTTCTTTTGTTGTATACAAAGATCTACCAAGTCTCATATATACAGTAAGATGCTTTCACTGTCAACCCACTCTTTTCACATCCCTGATATATGACTCCTGCACTCATTGTATGGCACTATGGCTCCCTCCTGCTCCATTATCTGTTGCACCAAAGTCAATTGACTAGCCACTCCTCAGCTAGTGGCATCTAGCACACAAAGTCAGAGGTAAAAAAGGCAGTGAGGCTGTTCTGCATTCTAGGAACTACATATTCCTCTGCAGCAGAGTTGGACCAAGGATTCCCCAGTGTGGAAATTCCTCTTGTCATATGATTCTGTGCTGTTGGGTCAGCCTCTGAGAAGCTGCTAGCTTACAGTCCCACAAAAACCACAGAGCTGTTGAAGATATTGGTGAGTCTGCAGATTCTTATCATTCATTGCACATTCCACATCTGTATATTTTGATGACACACAGTGACCAGAAAAGCCAAGACACAGAACTACCATTTCCCTTAGGCAAGTAGCCAGCTCAGACTGTCAAGTCTCAAAGACTACGACTGAAGTAGTGAAGGAGTCAGCCCAAGCCATGCCTGCACCGGTCTGTCCTCTCCAGACTTGACAGGCTGTCCTACATGGCCCTGGCCACCACTAGTGATTGTCTTCCCAGGCTGCCCTTGCTGGTGACATGCCAAGAACCATTCCCTAAGGATATTTGATCATAGCCACCCTGAAGAAAGAGTGAAAGACTTCCACTGTAGGGACAAAAGTTTGTGTTGTGCTTCTTTGCCCAGGACCAGAGTCTGCTACCCAGACTTTTATATTCACTAGTAGCCAGCAGGAAAGTTGTCTTGAAACTAAATGGACATATTTACTGTTTCAAATTTTTCAGGCGAATATGGATGCGCAAGCAATTGAAATAATGACAAAAGTTGACCAAGATAAAGTGCTCAGGCAGGAGATGTGATGCAGATGAGTATTGCTATTAAAGACATTGAATATCTGTCCTTAACTGTCCAGACAGCAGATAAAACCAGAGCAGATGGTGTTTGATGCTTGGACAGAAGGAGAGAAGGGAAGAAAGACTGAAAGTCTCACTCAGCTTGGTACTTGCCAAGGTCCACATGGCACAGCTCAGGTACCAGAGCAGGTATCAGGAACAAGAACCAAGATTCAAGATAAAGCTAGCTCAGGAACCAGCTCTGTTGAAAAGCCACTCAATAAAGAAAATTAAATCAGATTAATCAGGGGAAGTGGCTTAAGACTTGGTAGAATAAGGTGGAAAACAGACACTGTGTCAGCAGTGAGAGTATCTCTTTTACATACAGTCATTATTGAAAACTGGTTTTATGCAAAGACAGAAATATGTAGAGTCACCTGAGACAAAAAACTATGTGCTTCTGGTATAGTCACTTCTGAAGGCATGAATCTCAAGGGTAAGTCAAATTTTGTGCAAAAAATAATGTTTTGGTAATTCAAATGGTGTTTCAAGGGACCTCAGAATATAAACTTTTAAAAACTAGCAGGTCAAAAAATGCTCATTAGAACTTATTTTGCTTTCTCTTTTTTATTTTTTTTCATGTCTTGAAGTCAATATTCATTACTAATGTGTAATGTGAGGTAAAGCTTTTCGCTGTTTCCTTTCCAGCACTAACTTGATTCAAATACAAATTAAGTGCTATTGAGCTAAATTGTCCTTTCAAATTTGCTATAAGGCAATTTGCCATTCTACTAAATGCAGAACAGAAATAGTACCAAGGTTTGTGTTTCCTGCAGAAAGATTTAAAAGGTCTGTTCCAAGCTGAGAGGCATGTGCTGAGAGTTCCTGTGCTTTATAGCAGCTCTTGCCAAATCACAGTAGCATTTTAGAAGCAACCTTCCCACTCTTCCTCAGCAGGATGTATTTCACATCAATATAGAATAATCTGCATGAGAACTGCAACACTGCCAAGAGGAAATAGTGGAGACTGACACAGTGGAGCAAATATATTATACTTTCATATTAATATATATTTGTTCACTCAGTTTCTTTGCACATGACCTGGCTACGGACAAATACATTAAATAACTCATAATGAACTAAGTCCTCTCCTAATCACAAAAATTGAAAAACCTCATAATTTTGCCTTCATTAGGAACATTAACTTTTAAAGCCTAGATAAAATTACATTCCAGTTAAAGGTCACACTAAAAGACCAGCAGAAATTCTTTTCTTTTAAATTTACTATAAACTTTGACACTTCTAGAATTATGAAAAAAGTTTGATAATTTTTACTAAGAAAATGTTTGAAATTCTCAATTTAAACTTACTTTTCTAAAATACTCAAGGTCAGAAGTTGGTTTTTTTCTTGCAAAAAAGGGGTTTAATTTGTTAGTTAAGACTGATCACATTTAGGAATGCAATACATGTTCAGATAAATAACAGTTACTAGCAATAAAAATAGTGGAAGTAATTGAACTTGAAAGTCATTTCATACCTATTCATAAAATCTAAAAAAAAAAATAAAATAAAAAAATCCTATTTGTAATAACCTTCCAAGTACTCTAAACACACTTCTGGATTGATTTGTTAGAAGATGGTCTGTTGCTATAAACAAGTAGTTCCAGTATTTGGAAATTAAGGGTGTCATTGGTTTCATCCTAAGTTGCTGGTGATTGACTAGAGAGCTGAGGTCACTATCATGCCATCAACTCATGTCTTCTAGACAGATGTCAACAACAGATATTCTTGGGATGAAACAAGGCACTGATGTAAGGCATAATGAATATGTGACAAGAATGATACCAGGTGCCAGGAAAATTTACAAAACATAGTTCCAGAACTCTTTCTCTAGGGAAAATAAATTGTCTAAATCTTTTGAGAAGAGATTTGCTTTAAATCGCATCAAAATCCTGGGTAGGGGTGGCCAAAAGAGTTTATGCTTGATTTTAGTTCGTGGAGGAGTTTTCTGCTCAGGCTGCTTCTGAAACCAGGACAAGCTGTGGATATAACAGTTCCTATTTGAAGGCAAAGGCCCCTCATCTTACAATTCATTGGCCTTAGGGGCTGCTTCACATGCAGTGAAGTACTGGGGCAAGGGACTTGGAACACATGAATTTGAAGGCTGCAGTTCAACAGAATCTTTGCTTTACCTTGCCCTGAACATGCATTGGTTAGCTTAATTTTCTAACCTATCTCAGTCTTACTGTCTGTATATGTACTGAGGAGCAATTTCTGTGTTGTAAACATATTTTATCACTTATCCCCTGGAGCTTCCCATAGACTCCTTTATATAAAATCACTATCACTGTTTTAAAACAGGATGAAGTCTAACATGCCCAACTTCAAAGCAGCCAGGCAGATGAGCCTTAGGCCTAAAAAATTTAAGCACTTAAAATAAAGGTTAATTTACTGCCAGAAAAAAAGCTAATTCTGATTAATTTATTTTAGCTTAATGCAAGCCTGGAGGGTAAGCCCAGAGCTAAGGGTGGCACAACATCTGAGGTGCACTCCTTCCTTCTTTTTGTTTTTGCTCCAGGGAGTCAGTAAGTCACTATTTGCACTTCAAAGACCAAAAGTCACTCTTTCCCTTTGGCCAGGGAACATGGAGACTATGGATGGAAGCAAGGCTTATCGCATTTTTCTCTGCCTCTTCACAGGCAACTTGACCCTAATAAGAAATGCCTTGAGAAAGTCAAGATTCAAGAAAATGTACTATCCAAACAGCTGTTAGTAGGATGCAGTGGCAAAGAGGTCCTCAGGCTATTTCACTTTTTTGGATTCTACTTACTTTTACTCTACTTCCAGGGCAGCAATATTATGGCAGCATATGCTGGCATATGCTGTACGCTTAGTGGCAACAACCTAACATAAACAGCATAATTGGAAAACAAAATAATATGTCAAACATTTTCTTCCTTGACTAATGATAAAAGGAAGAAGAGTTTACCATGATGAAAGTTTAAGTAATTCTAGTTGCCCAGATGAGTTGCCAGATGAGTTGCCCAGATGAGTTGAAGACTGATTTGAAATCTTAGCCAGTATATGTTTATGTTTTCAGTTATTTAACTGAATTTAGAACCTTTGCAAAATTTCCAAGAACTGGAAGGGAAAGTACATAGTGGTACTGAGACCTTATCTTCATTTAGTGAATTTGTGTCCTTGCTTTGACTGCTGCTGTTGACCTTCAAACATCTTTTATCACATTATATCCATAAGTTTGTTTTATTATCTTCACTTGGTCTAATTACCTGGATGATTCTATACTGTTCCCTACAGGGAAATATACTGCTGAAGTTTGGACTTTTAAATACTAATTAAAAAGTTCATTAGTGTGTGAATTAATTTCCACTCTTCGTATTTTCCTATCCCTCTTGATAGCCATCAGAATCTGATAGCATCATAGTTGCCATATTTTAATTACACTGGTTAGATTCCTTTATCTACCTGTGATATAAGAGAAATAAAGTTTGTTACATCCAGTCTAAATGCAAAGCCATCTAAACTGTCTATCTAATAGGTTTAAACATAAATTTTATATGTGTTCTATAAATAGTTCAAATGTTTTCCTAACATTTCATTATATATTTAGTATGTGGAGCAATATTTTAACCCAACCTTCTTAAAAGTGTTCTTGGGCAATACATTGAAGGCTGGGTTCATAAACCTTATTTGTCATGATAAGTTGTATACGAATGCACTGTTAACAAGTGTCAAAACACTTCCAGTTTCTTACTCAAGGCTGGTGCTCATTCAAGTCTCACATGGCTTATACACACACAGTTTAATGGAAGTAACTTTAAGTTTGTGGGTGCATTAGTGGTAGCTCTTTGTTCCTATAATTGATATGTGTAAGGTAGTGTTCAGTGCCTGAATTAATTGCACAGATTTGAATGATGCAAAATTCAGATTTGTTGTGAACAAATACAGGTATGGTGTGACTGCTGTAAAAAGAAAGATCCAGAGAGAGACTATTTCTTAAAATCACATTAAAATATTGTTAACTACAGAGTGGGAGCATCCATGCCTCTTGAGCTTCAGAAACACCAGTGTGTCCTATTAATTTCTGAGGAACACCTGTTCATTACAGTATTTAAAATGCTGTTATCTACAAAAACAAGCATCTAGTCAATGATGTGTTCATCTTTTGTGTTGCACAGCTTCATTTAGTTTTATTTTTCCTGTTACAAAGTTGAATGCAAAAAAGCATCAGAAGAGATCCTTTGTGCTCTGAGTCATTAAGATCTTGCTTAGTTGGCCTCTATCAGTCTGTATTAAATTTAATTAAAACAAAAAATAATGTGTCTTTCTAGATCACGTCCTTGTTTATCATGAAAAAAATAGAAATAGCTGTTGTAATTCTTGGTCCACCAACGCTGAATTTTAAATTACAGCCTTACACATCGCTGAATACAAAAGTTCCTCAAAACTTATTCAGGATAAAAGGATCACATTGGTGCAGCAACAGTTTAGCAGTAGTAACTCTGGTTCACATTATAAACACTAGGCTGTTATTGTTTCTGAGTTTGATGAGAAAAAAGTGTGGAATTGTTACTGTTACTGCTTTTTCTTACTCTGACTTTTGTTTCCTGAATTGCTTTCTACACATTTATAAAGCCTCTTGGTAGGAAAGGTTAAAGCTGCCGACACATTGCCCAACTAAAGATATGGATCTATGACTGTCACAAAAGACTGGAGTTTTACATTCCAGGTGACTACTGTGTTTGTTAGGATGTTAAAGGTATATAATTATAAGAGGAGTTTCCAGGCTGCAAATCTCAGTGAAAATCTCAAAGAAGGGTTCCAGTCACCCTTCATCTCTTTTCTCTTGGCACCTCCTGTGGGCAGTTTAGGTATGTTTGCTACCACCACCTTGTTAAGTGCACTCTGAATTCCCTTTGAACATCCCTAGCTTGCTCTATGAGACATTTAAAGAATTTAGAGAAAAAAACTGCATTTGATGTTTAGAGCAACCTAGATGAGGAGCTCTCTAGAGGTTTAAATGTTATGTGTGACAATACTAAATATCAATATTCCCAAGTTCCTTTGTGTAACAGATTCCTTATCCTTTTATAGTTGTGCTTCAACTCCCCCAAAAAGACCGTACTTTTTCAGAATTAAGTAGTTCTGAAGTGTCTCTCTTTTTTCAGAATCTCTACTAACACTTTCTGGAAACTGGCTGCAATAAGGTAATTTCAATTATTTGACCACAAATTCAGAAATATTAAGGTCACCGCTCATTTCTAAAAATGAGTATATGTGTATATATACATATACATACACATCTGTACACAAATATTCCCCAGTACACACAAATATAATTTCACATACTTACTTCATTCTTCCTTAGAAATATATCATTCAGAAGCTCATGAGGAAGCAAAGTGAAGGAACAACAGTCTGATCCTGCAAACTCATTAATAAGTTACAAACTTAAGGTTTCAAAGGACTGGGCTGTGAATGACATTCTTTCTTCTGCTGTCTCTAAGCACAGAAAAAACATAACTGTAAGGGCACGTTTGCATTTATTCGCATCAAGTAGCATTCCCACTGTCACATACGAGATATAAAATCTCCTCTTATGCTGAACACAAACTGGTACGGTTCAGTAATGAATGTATGCAAGTCTGAAGAGATGATTTCAGCTTGTTGTTATCTAGCTGGGTCAGAGTTTAGATAGGGAGATATAAAAGTCAAAAGAGACAAGCAACATAGGTGGCCTGTGGATAAAGAGGTTCATTCTTCTGTGCAATCAATCACCTTCAGGGGCAGAGAGTTTGCTTCATGAGCAGAGAAAACAAATACATATATGACTGAGAGGGTGAAACCAGCTTTGAAGAGACATGATTATATTTGACTGAGTAGTGGCACACCAGTTTCACCTTAAACATCCAGTGTAGATTACAGCGCATAAATACAGACAAGTGACCAAATATATGCTAATATCTCTTACCTTTACACCAGCGCTTTTTCAGTTTCAGTGGAAAAACCTATTTACAACTAATCAATACTCAAGGAAAAAAAATCTTATTCTCATAACAGGAAATTAATTTATTAAACAGAAAATATGTGTTACATTGTTCTATTTGCAGAGAATACCGGGTTGGATGAAAGAAATACAAATCGAACCGATTAACTAATGGCTAGATTTTCACTAGGGCTTGGGCACAGCATTTCACTTGAACTTCACAAGAATAAATTTTTAAAAACTGGCCCTTATATTAACATGTTCAAACTTAGTTATTTAAAGCTAGAAGTTGTAAGTTCCTAAGCTTGCACTGACAAATGTGTGGACAAGCAAGCCTCTCTACTTTTAATCATCTTCATAGCAACAAAGTGTTTCTTGATTTTCCACCTCCTGTATTTCAGCCTGCACCCATTGCTTCTGGTCCTGCTACTGGGCACCCCTGAAAAGAGACTAGCTCCCCAAGTCATTTTTTTGCAAGGCTGCTTTCTAGCTGGGCAGTTCCCAGTGTGTACTGGTGCCCAGGACTCTTTTGCCCCAGGTACAGGATTTTGCACTTTATGTTGCTGAACTGCATGAGATTCCTGTCATTTTCTTTCTCCAACAATAATGAGATTTCCATACAGGTTTATACTTGCATGGAGAAATCCTTAGATTGGATATAAGGAAGACTGCGGTATTGTTTTTTAATGAGTAAACAAAATCTCAATCCATCATTGCAAAACCAGGAGTCAGTCTTGTGCCCAAAGAACTAAGAAGGAGTAAAGAAAAACTAATTCAGTTGGTGTTTCTGTATTATTTTCAACGTTGCTAAATACCTGCAGCTCCAGTTAAACGTGGACAGGAATTTAAGGATGCAGTAATGCATTACGTGCTCCATAGCTGGGGTTGCCGCCATTTTGTTCCATTGCAAGTCTGGAACCCCTGAAGAAATAAATAAGTAAACCAGAGATAAGATGGTGTTTTAACTTCAGAAGCTGATAACCAAGGCGTATTGTTTGTCAGAAAACTGGTGATATGGTTAAAGTGAAAAGAAGAAAAATGGAGCATGTGTTTTTATTCCTGTGTTCACTGTGTTCTGCCTGCAAAGATGCACAAAAGGTCACATATATCTTTGATGAGGAAATTATTTCTTTTGACATATAAGTCAATGTAGCTTGTAAAATGTGAGGAAGTATAATGTGACACAAAGCTCACCCTGCAAGTCTCTCCCTCCATTCCTCACTAATAATGTGAGGTGAATAAAATCTCCTTCTCTTACCTTATATCCTTTGTTTATTTGAATATTAGGATGTTTTAATCCATTTGTCTACCACAATGAAAAAGTCTTATTTGGTATCACTAGGGTTTAGAAAGGAACAATAGTGAATAATAGTCCTGAAGTGACAGGCTTTAGCGTATTTTAGCTTCCCAATATGTAGGTAGGTGAACTTTGTAGCCTCCAAATGCCATATCTGGGCTACTTTGGCTATTTAGGAAAATACATTTCCAGACTTAAGACATCTGACAGGAATGCTGGAATGACTCTTATATTTATACTAGTGGCAGTATGGATCTTTCCTAGAGACAAGCCTTAACTGTATAAAGTTATCATCTCTTCATTAAAACTAGCCAGATGAATCTAATCTAAAATGGAAGTGAAAGTTTGTATAGGTGTCTAGAGTTTAAAACTTGCACAAAGAGCAAATTTAATAATATCAAGATTTTCCTGTTATTAATCTGAAGATACTTGGAAATGGAATTCATACCTACTTCAATAAATATCTATATATATGCAATACAAAACAGTAGAACACTATGTTAAATGTAGTACAAAACTGTATGGCAACAAGTATAGTTCAAGTAAAGTCCTTAGGATCAAGTTTTAGGCTGAC
>JBCJKH010070660.1:0-20529 GCA_039877255.1 Loriculus beryllinus
GAGCCTTGGGTGGCATGGTTTAGTGTGAGGTGTCCCTGCACATGGCAGGGGGGTTGGAACTAGATGATCTTAAGGTCATTTCCGGCCCTAACTAGTCTATAATTTTATGATTCTATATTTAATCTATTAATGCACAGAACTGTTATGTTTTGCCTACATAAAAGAACGGAGAAAAAGCTCCACCGCCACGTGAGTTCACATGTCCTCTTGGGTGGATGTGGGAAGATGATGCTTGGAAATCCGATTTAAATCGAGCAGTGGATGAGCATGGTAAGATTTACTGTTTATGTGCTGATTATTTGCTGATTGTTAGGACAATCTGTCATAGTCTATGCTGAAGGAGGGCACATGTCAAGACTATAACAACGTCCTGAGCATAACAGTGGTTGCCCTATTTAAGAATGTCAAGGAAATATTTGGATAACAGTTGCTTAAGGAATCAGATAAAATTACGTTTGGAAAGTGTTCTCTGTCAGCATCTTTTTCTATTTCCATTTTAAACACTGTTCCATCAAACTCACTCATTGAGCCTTTCTTGGGTCAAAAAAGACCAGTCTTCTGAACAGTTTATGTAATAAATTCATTTATAAGTGCCTACTAGAGAGAGAATCACATATTCTAAGAAACTGTACATTGGTCTTAACTGCAGCAGCCGTTGACAATTTTGAGCCAAGAGCCTTGAAAAGAAAGAAAAAAAAAAAAAAAGGGCTAATGCAAACAGCAGCGGATGAGAGGTTCCAGTTGGGAAAACTCCGTGTATAAACAGTGTGCCTGGAAATAGAGCCCATCCTTATTTTAAATAAGTTTCAAAAATGTTTTTCCCAAGGCCAAAGTTAATGCAGGCCAGTGGTTAGGAGCAGGCCTGTATGATGTGGATTGGTAGCAGTAATTGGTTTCCTTTTTTAGCGAAGTCATGCTTTTGTTTTTCTATCTTGCTTGCATTTCTGAAATGTACTAATTAATCAATTTCAGGGTGGGAATATGGAATTACTATTCCTCCGGACACTAAACCAAAGTCATGGGTTGCTGCAGAAAAAATGTACCATACACATCGACGACGAAGACTGGTGCGGAAACGTAAGAGGGATCCAGCTCAACCAGTAACAGCAGGCAGGGTAAGCAGAAGAGAGATGCAGTCAGAGGCTGCATGTTTTCATTATATTCCCTTTCTTCATCTTTTTGTAAATTGACGTTTCCAGTTTTGGTTTATAAGGGGATTATGCCTGCCAGAGCAAGTGCTGAGTTTTTTCATTACATTTATAAAAGGACTCTGTTGTGGTTTAACCCCAACTGGCAACTAAATACCATGCAGCCACCCACTCACTCTCTCCAACTGTGGGATGGGAAGGAGAACTGTAATAAAAAATGTAAAAACCCATGGGTTGAGATAAGAACAGTTTAATAATTGAAGTAAAAGTAAAATGTAATAATAGTAGCACAATAATAACAACAATAATAATAAAAGGAAATAGAAAAGAAGGAATAAACCCTGCCCCCTGCTCAAAAATAAAAAAAGTAGCAAGCAATACAGTTGTTCACCACCCACTGACTGATACCCAAACAGTGATCAGTCCCTTCCAGGTAACTCCCCCTAGTTTATACACTGGGCATGATGTGCTGTGGTATGGAATATCCCTTTAGATAGTTTGGGTCAGCTGTCCTGGCTGTCTCCCTCCCAGCTTCTTGTGCCTTTCCTCAGTGGCAGAGCATGAGAGATTGAAAAGTCTTGGACTTAGGGTAAGCACTGCTTAGCAACAACTAAAATGTCATCAGCATTATTCTCAAACCAAAACACAGCATTGCACCAGCTACCGGGAAGAAAAACTACTATATCCCAGCCAAAACCAGGACACCACCACTGTGAATAATAAAGATTTATGTCTTCCAGGGAATGCCATCATATGAAGATCAAGAAGGATGGGAATACGCTTCGTTGATTGGTTGGAAATTTCACTGGAAACAACGCAGTTCTGATACTTTCCGTCGAAGACGATGGAGACGAAAAATGGCTCCCTCAGAGACACATGGTGCAGCAGCTATCTTTAAACTTGAAGGTGCTTTGGTAAGCAACAGAGTATCAAAAAAGTCTTCAAAAGTTCAATACATTAGCTTACAGTAAATAAACAATTATGTGTGTTGGCTATTTTAGTCCCTGAATTGTGTGACTGCTGTATAACTGAGGAACTAGTACAGTTTATATTGTTTAAATTGTTTAGAGTCTGAAAGGAACCATTAAAGTCAGAGTAGAGACTCCTCTACAACACGCTTATTACTTTATTTTTCAAAAAAATTTAGTATTACATTCCATGAGATTTAGTGCAAAAGGCCAAATTACCACATGAGCCTCCTGTGAAGTAAAGTGGCAAAGTAGCTCAAGCTTTTCATACACAGAATTTAGATGTATTAGCATCAACACAAGAAACAACAGGCAGTGAGATAGCTGCTCCTGATTGGTATTTGTATATATAAACAACCAAACACAGGAAAGGATAGCAAAGTGTTGGAGAAGCCGTATGTCATAGATGATCAGGATCTAATTAGTCCTCAAGTTTTCAGGTTAAAACAGCTTCATAAATAAGTTCTATTCACCAAAATGCAAACTGGAGCAAATAAGGAGAAGGCTACATTGTTTTTCTAAACTAATGATTCTGATTGTATAACATTAACAAAATTTTGCACTTTTTTTTCTTGGTTTGTTTCTCTTTTTTGCACCAAATGGCAATCCGTGATTCACCGATAGCATTTTCTTTCCCCACTTAATTTGGTTCCACAGAGTTTAAAAATTCCAATTTCAGTTTCTTTTCTGACTATATTTCCTGGGCTATTGCTGAGATAAAGACATTTTGGATAGTAAGCTTAAATGACTGCATCTGATTTCTGCACAACTTCGATGACATCAAGAAATTACCTTTGGACATGACTAAACATCTTTTAAAGTACATTTACTCAGGAAAGTAAATTTCTCCTTGTCCTAGAGGAGAGACTGAAACCAATACATTCCCACACACAGTCCACTTTAATCAAGTTCCTTCTGTATTTGTAAATACTGAGTAACTTTTTTTTCTGTATATAACTTCAGGGAGCAGACAATAGTGTTGATGACGGAGAAGGGAAGAATTCAGAAAAAAACAAGGAGTCAGCAACAAAGGTGTTTGGTGCCAACACACCACTTGTTTCCTGCTACTTTGACAGTAGGTTCTTTAACAATTCCTATTAAAAATCATGTCCATTTCTTCCTGGTCTCAAACAGAATGTTATTACTTGTGTTTCACGTCTAGGTTTACCTTCTATTACCATTACTGTGTAGTCCTTAATTGGGCCCTATTTAGGCTGCTGAAAGAAAAATTTCAGTTAGTCATTTCAGTATTTCAGCCCACTGTCATGCAGACATTTTTAAAACCTGTACTGGACAGGAATTCTAAAGCTAACTATTGCAGTACCTGAATTTTAGGCTTTCTCAAGTGATGCAATTTTAGCATCAAGGTCCCTCCATAACAATACAGGGAGTTAAGCCAGCAGAGAAGACGTATGAATGGTTAAATTTTTGCTGGTTTAGCTCACTTAACTAGCTCAATTCAGGGTCAGATAAATGCCCGATCAGAGGAAGCAGTAAGACCATGTAGTTGAGTTGGCAAAGTGAACAAAACTGTAACTTTGCCAGCCAGGACTGGCTTTAAGTGCCTTGGAATCACTGTAATGGGATTCACAAAAGCAGGGACACTGAGATGGGAGTCACCAGTGTTTGTTAGTTAACAAGAATAGAAGCCAATCCAATCTACTGCTAAGGCTTGTCTTTGTTTGGACTCTGCAAAACTTGGTCTCCCTGCTGGGAATTGGGTGCCTAGATCTTAAATCTTGTTTTTCAGAAGCTGAGGAAGATTATTATGGTTTCTTTTTAATAATGAACACAATAGGAGGAAAATGGCACCTTTTCCTGCCAGAGTTCAGAGTTTTCAACTCATTGAGGCTATGAGCAGCTCAGATTTTCCCAAGGAAGGGCTGACATCATTTAAAGAAAACCTGTAGTAACTTAACCACATGCTGTCCTGGGTTTGGGCCACTCTTGCATCTTCTTGTTTAAGCTGTTCTACCACCTTGCCTTTTTTTCCTTTTTTTTTTTTTTTTTTTTACTTTTTACCCAAAGAGACAAAGTTATGAGTGGAATTATTTTCTAGATCTAATAACTAAATATATGAAATTCCCAGGTCTCTGCAAGTGCTGCAGTGAAGCACAGAGATGCCTAGTTCTTGATTCTCTTTGGAGGAGCTGGCTTATCACAACGTTTCAAACACAAATCTTTGAATAGAATTTTTGATGATCATATGGTGGAAAATAGCATTAGTGTTTGGTTTTGGGTTTTTTTCATTTCTGCCTTAAGTTGTGCTGGAACGTTCTCAGGTGCTAGCTCGCTGGTATTAGTACACTTGTCAGTAGAAAAAAAAAAAGGCAGAAATGTTGCTACAGTCTTTGGACTTGAGTTGAAATGAGTAAGGCATTTTTCTAAACTCAAGATATCTTCATTACAGAAAAGAAGCATGTATAATGCAGTTGTACTCTTTATTTATTTGATACAGGGGTATATAGTTACCACCTTCGCTGTTACGTCTACCAGGCAAGAAACCTCATGGCTTTGGACAAAGACAGTTTTTCAGGTACGGAAAAATCCTGCTAATGGTGCAGAAAACCCAATTCTGCAATGAACTAGTACCTTGATTTAGCTATAAAATATCTTAAATCCATAAGGTCTGTGCTGCTGAAACTATACCATAAAGGAAGTCTCAGCTGCATTATGTGTGATCCAGATTTGGTTAGTACCCTAAATTGTAACAGAAATGAGCTCTGAATATTTATGCTTGTGCCAATGAATTCCTGTTATGGGAATGGGAACACAGGTCTGAATTCCATGACCAAACCCTTCAGTATGCCTTAGTTTCTCCTTCTAACCAAAGCCTATGTACAGTTCCTAAACTGTCCTAAAGGAAGCTTGCATAGAAACAAGGATGAAGAAAGCTGGGTGGCTGCTATGTCACCAGCTGCTTCTCTGTGTTCAGTATTTTATATTCATTAGCACTGGGATACCTTGTAGAAAACTACACTGTGCCTTACTAATAAGTATGGCTTTTGTTTGTTTATACAAGTGTACCTGTTGTATCCATTTGGTGTCTTTGCAGTCAGGCTAATTCCATACTCAAGTAACCAACTATTTAACTTTTGCTAATTAGAATTAAAATTCCACAGGGAAATCAGAGAGCAAATTGAAATTAGATTCTGTAAGCATATGAATTTACATTTTAAATAAGTTCAGCCAAAGTTCTAGATGAAATGGGCAGCTCAGAATTTTCTTTTCCCATCAACCTCCGTTTGCAATCTTCGTTTTGTCCCTGTTTTCATTAATAATTAAGTGTAATGCATGTGTTAACTTGTTACAGAAGATAGAGACCTATAGATATTTTAGTGCTGTTTTTTGCGATGAGGTGTTTTTTGTACAGCTGCCTGTGTATATTTGGTCTTACTTCAATGCGCAGCACTTCAAAACAATACAAAGAAACAATAATAAATGCCACTAATTTGCATATGTAAAATTAGGATGCAGTCACACATAAACTAGCAGATCTACATTTAATTTTCCTCTAAAGCTAGTTTGAAGAGTTAGCCAAGTTTTGTAAAACTCTGATCAGGTACCTAGCCAGAAGCTGTTGAAACTGACCTGAAGATAACCTTTACAATAGCCCCTAGTTCTTAGTAACTGCAATTTGTACAGGAAATGTTAATCACCATCATCTGATACTTTCTACAGAGCTCTTGATGATTTAAAGACCTGCCAAACACTGGGCCTAGACCACTTTAATCATTCAGCTGTTTCACAAGAAGAGGTTGCTATAAATAAGCATGTTTGAAACTAAAGCTTGATCTGAGCACTATAGCCTGGGAGCATTTGCTGTCTGGCAACTAGTCAGAACTAGAATTATTTCTTTGTATTATTTATGAGGCTGCACAGTTGTGTATCAATGGAGACAACAACAACAAAAATGTTTCTATGGACCATATTTGAGATTTGCATAGCCACTGTTTCACTTTAGTTTTCAGGTTCTCTTTCTGATTTGCATGCTGTTTTATCGATTTCATTTATTACTATTAATTGAGACACGTACAAATGAAACTGTTTAGTAATCCAGTGGAATTCGCTCTATTAAAGGTAAATTATGTGCGTGTGTGGGGTTTTGTTTTACATAGAATGGCTTATAGGACTGGTAATGACAAAAGAAAAATAACATAATACGTTTGATAAAATTGTGCTGTGTGCCTTGTGGAATTTTGTTTGTAACACTATGCTTTTAATCTTTGTATGATATTTCAGACCCATATGCTCACGTTTCCTTCCTTCATCAAAGCAAAACAACAGAGATCATTCATTCAACTCTAAATCCTACATGGGACCAAACTCTCATATTTAATGAAATTGAGATCTATGGGGACCCGCAGACAGTAGCCCAAAACCCGCCTAATGTTGTTATTGAACTTTTTGACAGTGACCAAGTGGTAGGTGAATGCTTTTTACGCTGATTGCTTTTCATTTATTTGTATTGATTGAGAATAACATTAATGTCTATGATTGGTACTTCTGGTTGCAGGGGAAAGACGAATTCCTTGGAAGAAGCATTTGTTCCCCTATGGTCAAGTTAATCCCAGAAGAGGACATCACACCAAAACTGCTCTGGTATCCTGTAACAAATAATGGCAAAGCTAGTGGAGACATTCTTTTTGCTGCAGAACTTATTTTAAGAGACAAGGTATATACTTCTTAGATATAATTTTTTTGTGTGTATACATATATAATATGATATATATCCTTTCACTGTGAGTCAAAATGTGAAGAATTATCTTAATACTTGATATTAAGACAAGTTATTTCATTTAAGGAAGATGAAAGAAACTAATACTCTTGTTTGTATCTTAACAGGCTGGTGCCAACCTTCCAATTCTTCCATCCCAAAGAGCACCAAAGCTTTACATGGTACCTCAGGGTATCAGACCAGTAGTTCAACTCACTGCTGTTGAGGTTGGTTTATTCTTAAACTACCTGAATGCAAGTACAGTCGTCTTATCCTCTAAATGATATATTTGTGTATTTGTTTCAAGAAAATAAATATTTCACAATGAGAAGTATGGGGGATGTTTTTCTTTAAGTGTCTTTGAGTTTCATTTTTTTCATTAACTTTCCTAGAACAATGAGCTGAAAATATTTTGCCAGTCACATTTTATTACTTTAAAGACTTTATTTCCTCTTTCCTACTTTTTGAGTATCATATTAGGCATAGTGGTATCTCACTCCTGCTGACATTGGATTTTGTTTTACAGATTCTGGCCTGGGGGCTTCGGAACATGAAAAACTATCAACTGGCCCCTGTTATGTCTCCGAGTCTCATCGTGGAATGTGGGGGTGAAATGGTAGAATCTGTGGTGATCAAAAACCTCAAAAAGACACCAAATTTTCCATCTTCTGTTCTCTTCATGAAAGTTGTACGTTACAAAAAACTATATGGTAGTTATCTATAGCAAAATCAATTATTCCATGCTTTTAGAGGTCAAGGATTTGTTATGCAAGAGTAAGCAGAAAAACTTGCACAGCCTCTTTGTCTTAACATGAGCAGTTTACTGAGCCTGAAAATTATAATAAAGGTCATGTAAACATGTTTGTACAGTCATTGATAAATTATACAATTTTTTTTATACACTCCAGTACACTATATATACATTTACTTGAAAGGGCATCAATTTACCTTTGCAGTAGATGTGTGGCTACTTTCCTACAGCTAGAGTGGGAGCTGTGCAAGAGTCAGGAAAGCTCAAGACTTGAGGCAATTAAAATTATTCTTACTGACTTTTATTGAATCATAATCTAAGGTTAGAAATTTTCATTTACCATACAGCCATAGAGCATGGAAGTTCAATATTAAATAAATGAAGCAACAGCTCTAATTTGGGGGGGGGAATCTATATTCTGAATTTTCCTTCTGTTTGAATTGGGAACAAACTCTAACCTTTCATCCTTAGCTTTTGCCAAAAGAAGAGTTGTACAGTCCATCTCTCGTTATTAAAGTAATAGACCACAGACCATTTGGACGAAAGCCCATCGTGGGACAGTGTACTATTAATTTACTGGAAAGCTTTCGCTGTGACCCCTACACTACTAAAGAAGACATTGCACCACAACTGAAAGGTAGATAGCTGGAAAATCAAAAGTTCTGGTTTCTTACAGGGTGCTAGAATAACCTATCTTCAGTGTTTACTCTGTTACGGTACTAATGAATAGCCAACTTGTGTTGTGTACTTACTTGGAGATAATGTGATCTGAAAGCGAAAAATAAGAATCTAACTCAGAGTATTAATTAGTGCAATATTCTGTGAAGCATAAGAGGACAGGAGGTAAAGGCAAGGGCTCAGACTTAGTATGCTGGTTCCCTAAAGTTCCTCTTTAGTATCAGCTTGGAATTCAACCGCCTGCAGATTACCCCTGCACTGAGTGCCGAAGTAATGGTCCAGTATTCCAGCAAGAATGCTCTGAACACAGTGCTGATATTTTTCTCTATATATTTTCCAAGTTTTAGTAATTTTTTTATTCTATATGTTTGAGAAGTGTTTGCATATCCTACACAAAAATATATTGTGTATTTTTAGCAGAAAATGGCAACTAATTGCTTTCCTTGGAGGGTCAAACGTACAACCAGTGAATTATTTTGCATCGTCTGTTAACTGTTTGGATTTCAAATCTGACAAAAATGTTTAGTAAGTTATTTTTCCTACACCATATTGCCTTAATAAAATTTTTGACTTAACAGTTAGTCTACTCTCTGCTGAACCTCGCCAGGATACAGTAATTGAAATGGAAGACACCCAGCCACTCCTAACAGCTCAGGTAATCTTTTGAAACCGGATACTTGAATTTCTTCTTTAGATCTGTGATTTCTGAGAAACTATCTAGACAGAAAAACTGTCAGAAACATATGCAACCTTCTGGAAAGCCAGATGGAACAAAGTTACTTTGTGACAGGAAAGCAAAGGAAATATGTTAATAATTTTAACCTCTGTTTTCATATAGTAAACATAAAACTATAGCTTTTTGTGTATGGTAAAGTTCACCCAGTAGCTCTAAAATGAATTCACTTATCCAATAGCTGCTGACAGCATATGAGAGAGCATTACCCAATTATCCACTGGTAATGGTAATTGCAGCCAGGTCTTGAACAGACTGAGAAGCTAGAAATCAAGATTCTAGGAGGTATATGCTTTGGTGGGTGCAGAATCAAAGCCATGGTAACACAGACCTTCAGCCATTCACTTTATCACATTCGTGACTGACATGAAGTTATCCAAAACTGATACGACTGAAACTTTTTTTTTCTGCACTAACACATCTTTTCTTTCCTTTTCTGTTGTGCCTTGTGAATCTCTGTACTGCTCTGATTCTTTCAGGACCATCACAATACAATTTTACTTTCCAGGTAAAAAATAATGCAGCTTGCAGAATTTTACTTTTGAGTTGAAACATGAATGAAGACAACTTCCAGATAGAACATTTTCAAGGAAAAATTCTCATTTAAGACTGCAAAATGTTCCCTTTGTGTAGAAAATGTTTTCATAAATTTCTGATGGCCTATTATTTTAAAGGAAGCACAAAAAGTTATGCCCTTTAATAAGGCAATTTTGCAGGCCCTTAACCCACGACTTTTCAGAAATGTAGAATTTTTATTTTATTACAGAGGTCCCAAAGTAAATACTACTGAATTTAGACTTTTGAACTCTTGCTGCTATTTGAATATATTATTGATTGCACTGTTCCTCCTTCATTTCTTCTTATCTTCATGCCATTATTTTCAGACGTTAAATATCTCATAGACCATATTCTTGTATTTACTTTCATCATACATGTAAACTCTTGTCAGTATTTAATTTAAAACATTCTCTAACTTTTATCTGAATTAGACATTCTGTTCTAATATAAATGCTTTATAACTGCCATGGAGAATTTTTATTTATTTTCTTTAAAAAAATAAGAGATTTAGAAAATACAGAAAAAAGCATTTGAACTCACTGGCAAAAATGACTGAATTTGTGTAGTTGATTTCAACTATAAAGTGTAAATTTTTAAATGCTACATAAAGTGAAACACAGTTTCTTTTAGAGTTTGACCAGTATATGAGCCACTATTTTATAACACTAGATACAGTGATAGCATCTATGTAAGAGAGGAAAGAATATTCAAAATAATTCAAATTTAAATAAGTACAACTGTGGAAACTGTAAGTGATATGCAGAGAACACCCTGAGGACACAAAATGCCAAAATTTCATCAATTACATTCCAATTTCCAGTGTTTAAGCAGTATGTCAACAGCACTCAGCAAAATGGCTTCTCCAACAACAGTGCATGTATGTATGTACCAAGCTAATGCATGGAGATGACCAGAATAGGCTTGGATGGGGGAAGAATGTTAATGTGATGTGGTCATGAGGCTGTACTTCTTTTGGCAATTATTCCGTAGAGAGATTTTGGAGGAGATAATGCTCCTAAGTCTCATATGATTAGTTACTAATATTGAGGTATCCTTCTTCAAGAAGTCTTGCTATGTGTGTGCAATATGTATGAACTATTAAATCCTTATTGTCTTTCTTTGTCAGCTTTTTAAAAGCACCAAAATCAACAGGAATTCTTTAGCTACACTATTAAACGTTGTTTCAAAGCCTACTTCCTGGAGAATAAAATAAATCTACAGTAAATAAAATTCTAACTTTTCTAGGGACCCACTGTATCTCTTAATTCTTTTCCATAATTTCAAGATGTTCAGAAAGTTGATAGTTCAGTGTTAGTGTCTCAAAAATTTCATGTGTAAAAATTTACAAAGAAGTTACTGGATACATTAAAAAAAAAAAAAGAGACAGTAACTGTTGCCTTATCTTTACAACGTGAATATTTCACTCCAAAATCTCAAAACTAATCATATGGCATTTCATTCTGTCCTTTGGCATTCTGTGAGGACATCCTGCTTACAACTTTTAGCAACAATAATATCAAAATGTTGAAGAGTCATTATTTGCTTTGGGAATTTTTAAAGACAGCTTTAAGGTTTCATTTGTTTTGTTAACCTCTTTTTTCCAAAAGTACCAAGTGCTTAATTTGAAGAAACATCTGAAGGTATATCAAGGGAAAAACAAAACAAAGCATAACTGAAAACAAAAACTAAACCCACAAAGCCTAATTTAATTTCTTCCAACACTGTGCTTTGATGAAAGATTCAGAGTTCTACATAATATATTTTGTAAAAAGGCTTTAAATTGGGAATTTAAATTATTATTGCATAATTACGCAAGCTACCCTTCATGCTGCCAGCATTACAAACCAGTGTTTAAACAAAGTCAGATTTAAATATGGCAAAGTATTCAATATTACCTCATAAATTCTGCCTCTGAGTTTTGCAAATCACTAATGACATGGTTTCTCAGAATAAATCACTCCAGTTGCCTTTAGAAAATCTGACAATTCCATGCAGATATGAAGGGAATTATGGTATATTTCTGATTTGAAGTTAGACAAGACTACAAAAATACAGTCTTGTATTTTGTCCAGTCTTTTTGGATAACCTCTCAGCGAGACAGTTACTTACAGAATAGAAATGGGAGTATGATATACCATAATGATGTCCTGACCAATTGATGGACGTGGCTTGTATTCATAAAATGTTTTGCATATTTCTCCTTTGCACAAAAATTGGTGGGTTATGCCTTTAAATTAAAGCACAAGGTATGATATATAAACACTAGCAACACTAGCACAAATGACACTTGCTAATCCTGGCTTCCAAACAGGGATGCATGATGCTTGCTCTTAAGGGACTATTGGGTCATAATTATGGTATCTGTGATTTAACAGGTGAAGCATTTTGGATTGTGCAGATTGTTATTACACTTATGTAGATAAATTATAAACATATATACTGGTTGCTACTGTGCTTTATAATTCTTCACGATTTTTCAGAATCCTGAAAATCCACAGCTTGTAAACAGTTGATAAACAGTAGTAGAAGGAAAAGGGAAAAGGCTGTTGAGCATTCAAATTGTTTTATAAAGAAGTAAATATTCAAAAAGGGCAAAAATATCTCATTAATTTTATGTATGTGAAATTTGGAAAAGGATGCCTGGAATAGACTTAGTTTTGTAAGTGCTGTTAAAAACATTTTTCATCTCAAATAAATCAGATCCAGTGTTCTCTGCAACCATGGCTGAAGCAGGGAATGATGCTACTGTGGAAATCAATCAATAGAATCCAGAGTGTAACACTGCAATGATACAAAAAAAAAAATCAAGTTTCTCTCAGTTTTGCTTTGTTATTTAAAGAATAAAGCACAGGATGATAATGTTTTAGAGTCCTAAGAACTTGGTTTTTAAAACTTTTATACATATATACTCCAGTTTAATATGTAGGACATAGTCACAGCAGCAAAATATGAAAACTTAAACACATGGTGTCCAAATAGGCTTCAAAAGTATTTATAAATTCTGGATGTTACTAACTTACTTTACATGCATACTATATGCAAAAATCTAACCTTTTAAAGCATATTTAACTGTATGCAATTCTACAGATCATATTCTTACCATTGTTTTTATTTTGCTCTTTTTTTATGAATTGATCCTCATGAGCAGCTTACGGAAAAGGTAATGTATGCTACTATATTTTAGTATGCTTAGTTGTTCATTGTTTCTGCTGTCAGCATGATATAAAAGAGGCTTTACCTCCCAATAAAAGGCTTTTATTTGCTTTTCCTTAAGGAGGAAGAAATAGTTGATTGGTGGAGCAAATTTTATGCTTCAGTAGGAGAACATGAAAAATGTGGACAGTATATTGCAAAAGGATATGACACCTTAAAGGTATTCAGAATAAAATAAATTAACATTCTCAATGTTTATAGTCCCAAAACCTATAAACAGGGTTTTTTTTATAGGTGCCTTCTGTATTCTTAAATGCTCTAAAAATTGAAATTATGAACATTTTAATTAAATTTTAAAATTTAAAATGTAAGTCTAAAGATTTTTAAATTAAATTTAAAAAATAAAATTTTTGAGAGCATTTAAGTGCTCTTAAAAGTTAGTAAAGCTGCATTACTAATTCCTGTGGTGAAATGAAGGTCTTAAGAAGATATCTTTGCTTCTTTTCTACTTAACTACAGTTATTGAGAGATATATTAAATTTAATCTAACCTTTAGTCAAATGGAATCTTACTCTTGACCGCTTTGGGTGCCAAGCAGATCCTAAATAAATCTACACACTGAGTGAGTATGAACCCAGAGGATCTGGAACTTTCTTCTGTTTAGTTGAAGTTCCAAATGCTTTGGTTTCTTAAGATAGTTCAATAAACACACAGTATACTTTGCAATGCCCCAGTGGTGGAGCCAATATGTATGATAATTTCTAAGCTGCTCTTTCTTAATTTTCCTTTTTCTTTTCTTTAAGGTGTATGACTGTGAATTGGAAAAAGTTCCTGAATTTCATAGCTTAACAGACTTCTGTGATACATTTAAACTATACAGAGGTAAATCTGAGGACAGTGATGATCCATCAGTGGTTGGGGAATTCAAGGTAAATTTGAAGTAATGGGCAACAATCGAATGCTAGATGCAGTCTTTTGTATGTATGTGGCTATCATTTAAGTACGTTTATGCGCAAGCATTGCAGCTTAAATATGGATATGTGTGTTAATAGGGACAACAGATGCTCATAGCTACCTAGGTACAGGCCTTTCTTTTCCAAGGAAGGTACAGCTACACATTACTCACACTAAACATGGTACCTGTTAATTTAAAATAATTTATAATCCCTGCTAAAGTGGTCTTCTCTGTTACCTGGGAATCAAAACCTCCCAATCCTGCAGATGTTCTGAGTGAAATGCATTTCTAGAATGAATTTGGAAAAGATATTTTTTATTATTTCTGTCACTGTGTCTATGCCTTCTAAAGATTATAATAATGTTAATGTTGTAGGTAAAAGAAAACAAAATCAAACCCAAAACCTCCAAAACCAGAAAATAAAACCAAACATTAAATGTTACTTTTGGAGAGGGAAATATATATGAAGTATTTGTTACATATTCTCAGCTGGAGCAAATTGAGTAGTTGTGTTGAAATCAAAGCAGCTGTATTGATTTTAAGTGACCAAGGATATAGCCTTAGCTGTGTAGTAAGTCTTATGCAAAACCCATTAAAGGGAAACAAAAGACTTCAAGCTATAATGTTTGGATCAAGCTATAATTTTGCTGTTCTTTATAAAACAGAGTGTTTATGTGTAGGATAAATAAAAAAACCCAAACCTAGCAGAATGACTTTTCTACGTTATATTGACTGAGCCCTTATATTATTTTTTAGGGATCCTTTAAAATCTATGCATTACCTGATGATCCCACTATCCCAGCTCCTCCTCGCCAGTTCCGTGAGCTACCAGACAGTGGGCCTCAGGAGTGTATTGTGCGAATTTATATTGTTCGAGCTTTGCAGCTTCAACCCCAGGATAATAATGGGCTGGTGAGACTTTCTGGTTTTGGAATGTCTGAGAGCTAACTCTGATGTGGTATATTTCAAATGAAGTTGGTCTTGATAACCATTTCTTTACATTTTTTTCTTGTTTTAAATAGTGTGATCCTTATATAAAAATATCCCTAAGCAAAAAAGTCATTGAAGACAGAGACAATTATGTGCCTAACACTCTCAATCCAATTTTTGGCAGGTAACACACTTTTTTGTGTTTTCAATTTATTGAATTTTAGAATGTTGCCTTATTTTTTAAGATAAAGCATTGGTTGAGATATCCAGTGGTCTATTCATAGTTATATACTGACAGTGAACTGGAGTAAAATTGCATAAGACATTTGCCTTTGAAGTCGAGGGACTACACAGGCATTTGGCTAGGCTATAGGTTTTCTGTGTCACAGGAATAAATTGCACAAAGTCAAATAATGTATATATATATAGTTTATGAACCGCCCTGTGTTAAGCATACAATAACAACAAAATACACTTATGGAATATGGAAGAAGTTTCAACTGAAAACTACTTGGATGTCACAGTGAGTAATCATCTTAACATGTATTCCCAGTACATTAGTCTTTCCTTCAAAAGCTAGTGATGTCTTTGAAATATATGAATAGAAAAATACTAATTAGAAATAGAGAGCTTACATCATCTTTATAATTACTAATGAAATTCTGGGTCTGTTTTGCTGTCCAGAGTTAGAGAAGGATTCTGATAAATTAGAAACTTGGGAGGGGAGGACTAGAAGGATTATAAAAAGTTTGGAAAGCATGCTTTGCTATGATATGCTACAAGATTTCAATTGTTCAAATTATGCAATGAAAGAGACTTGATTACAGGTACAAAGTATCCTCAAAATTTCAAGTTTTTTCAGAATGATTCTGGAAGCCGAATTTAAAAAGTTAGACTAGAAATAAAACAAACAGTCAAAAAAGGTGTCAAGAATAATTAACATGGGATAATCTACCTCAAGGGTAATGGGCTCAGCAGCAGTAGAAACCATGAGGCTGCATATCTAGAAAGTAAATCTGGAGAATTTGAGAAAACGCTACAGTCTGTTTTGACAGCTAGATGACAGAGTAATCCCTTCCAGTCATAGAAGCTAAGCATTTGAACAGCATTTTTTCTAAGGCTCCAGCTGTGTTTGTATTGTGGTAAAAAAAATATAAAACTTTCTAATCATACAGAAACTATGGGTTGAACATCCAACCTTTTTACAGAGTAGCTGGCAGAGCCACACTGCTTTCTTTTCTCAGTCCCAATTCAAGCTGCTACACTGAAAACATCTCAGTAATACTTTGTGCAGAAAGGAAGGAGATAATATCTATAGGAGTACAAATGCAGTTATTAATAAATGCAAATGAAAATTGGGCATGAGTGGTAATAACTGCTAGATTTATTAGCTTTTGAAGCACCCCTTTCATATCTTATAAAGACTTAAAAATAAACTAAAAAGGGATTATATTTTTGAAGGGTTTGGGTTGTTTGAGGTTTTTTTGGTTTTGTTTTGTTAGTTTAAAAATGAAAACATTGCTCAGAAGAGCAATGGTGTTAACTGGATATTTTTGTGTTTAGAATGTATGAACTCAGCTGCTTTTTGCCTCAAGAAAAGGATCTGAAAATTTCAGTCTATGACTATGACACATTGACACGTGATGAAAAAGTGGGTGAAACCATAATTGATCTTGAGAACAGATTCCTTTCTCGCTATGGATCTCACTGTGGCATCCCCCAGCAGTACTGGATGTAAGTAATATTTGTCTATTGAAAATCTTTATCTGTGACGCCTAGTACTAAGTCTCTCTAAAAAATTTGGGCTTCTTTCGTCTTAGTTATATGGTGAAAAAAACAATGCTAGGGCTTCTCATGGGTGTTTGCTGTGCTCACTGTCATCTGAATTCCAAGTTAGAGCTGCAAAGTCTTCAGAAGAGCCTTGACTGAAAACCATGATATCAAACATTTTAATTTTATATGATAATGTGTGTTATTCCTATCCAGAAAACACACACTTAGCAGAATTTTCTCAACTACTCCTGGAAATAAATATGAAAGTATTTGTTGGTGTAAATTATTTTGATATGTGAAAAAAAAAAGGCACTCTGTCTTGGAAGGTAATTAATTGAGCTGGTACAAAATTATGTTACTGTATCAAACTCAACTGGCCTCAATGTAGGGAGTTACAGTGGCTGCCCTTTCTGATTTAGTTTAATAAATACATTTTACATGCTGTGTAAATGCCCTAAATAGTGAATAATTTTAGGATGTGTTTTTGTTGCTTTCCTAAAAGTTCAGGTGTGAATACCTGGCGCGATCAACTAAAACCAACTCAGCTATTGCAAAATGTAGCCAGGTTTAAAGGCTATGCTCCTCCTGTCCTGTCTGAGAATGGTAGAAGGATTAACTACGGGGGAAGAGACTATACTTTGGAGGAAGCTGGTAAGCTAGTTCATTTATTTTATATTTCTGTCTTAAATTCATGTTGATACAAATATAAAACCTTTCAATTATTATGGAAAATTACACAAAACCTTTTTTTTTTAACATTGAGCACAGTTTTCTCCTCAATTTTAGATGTCTAGTTATAAATTTTTTAAAAAGTTCAAAGACAGATTCTGGTTTATGACCCTGTGTTTTTTTTCTGCTTTTTTTTATTACAGAAGCTAACAAAATTTTGCATCAGCATCTTGGACCAGGTGAAGAGCGACTAGCCCTTCATATCCTCAGAACCCAGGGTTTGGTACCTGAACATGTGGAGACAAGGACTTTATATAGCACCTTCCAGCCGAACATCTCCCAGGTACTATGAACCAGTTTACCTCTGATTTCCTGAATACAGAAATGGAGCAGTCCACATTTATATTGTGTTGTCAACAGATTAGTATCACTCAGGGGTAGAGGATTAATATTGCAGGTTAGTTCACAAACATAACAAAGTGCAATAATGTTCTGCTATTAAAACCCCCAAATGACACATTAAACATTGACAGTCGAAATTAAGAAAGACTTACTTATTTATTTGTTACTGAAATAGCCTGGAACATGTATTTAATACCTCACCAACAATAAAGCAGACAGCCTCGTTCAAGAGCTTCCTAGCTACATTCAACAAATTAGACCAAACCTTTCATTCTTCTATGAAGTCCAGAAGTGATAAACATAAAGTCTAACATTGGGCCTCTCTATTAGAAAGGCACAAAGGCTAACATCTGTTTTCTAGCATTTACTGACTCACCAGTAGTTGGTTGTTTAAGAAAGTTTCTGCAGCAACTAGAAAATATACCTGCAAAAAAAAAAAAAAAGGAGCTTGCATTTGAAATAGCATATAAAATCTGCAGTTGCTTGCCTTACTTCAGTCTAGTTAAGGAAACTAATCAGCTATACTGGGTAGGCCACTAGCCACAGACTTACCAGCCACATGTATGACACTGCACTTCATACTACCTCTGAGAGAACAGAAACTTGTACCTACAGAATGAGAATTATTTAGGCACCTAACTTGCACTGACTTTACTAGGAATTAACATCCCTACCACCTACTGAATCCTTGGCATTGTTCATTTGAAAAAGCTTATAGAACGTGCTTCTATCTGAAGTCTGTCAGAGTTCTGCCATTCGTAACAAGTAAGGTCTGCTCTGTGGCTAAAATTAGTACTCTGCATGTCAATAAGCAGTTCTGTAGAATTATCATGACAAACCTGTATGCGACGAACAATCTCTCATCCATCTTCTCCGATGCTACAGGGAAAGCTCCAGATGTGGGTTGATGTTTTCCCCAAAAGCTTAGGACCACCAGGTCCTCCCTTCAATATTGCTCCTCGAAAAGCCAAGAAGTGAGTATCTGTATACACTATACACCATGTGACAGCCTTGACAAAGGCAATTCAATTTTCTTTCCCCAAATATCTTCTCTCTTAGGTATATCTTGCGGGTGATTGTCTGGAACACCAAAGATGTCCTTCTGGATGAAAAGAGCATCACAGGGGAAGAAATGAGTGATATTTACGTGAAGGGGTAGGAGCATCCTGTCATGTAAAATTTACAAATGAATGATATTCAGAATGTCCTGAGAATCCCTAGACTGTTGGTTCCAAAGATGCTTTGGTTCAGCCAAGTCAATGCACACTACAGCCTTTGAAATAGTGGTAATGTCAGAGTACAGAAGTGTAAGATAAAGCATGAGACCAGTTAGCATGCACTGAAAGATCCCAGAAGTTCATCTTTCAAGAAAGGAAGCAAATGACAAGACAGGGAAGTTAGCTTTGGTGCTGTATAACCTGAATTCTTACCTTTCACATTTCCTAGTCTTAATGTAAAAAATCAATAGAAATCAAGGAAATATACTATTAGACTATTGATCTAATTCCTCCTTAAAAAGAAGTAAAAAAGTCTGCCAACAACTCAGCACTGACACAGTACTGGCAGATGAGGAATTCAATTCAGATGCTCCCATTTACAGTGCCAAAGTGGAATCAAACTGAGAAAAGGTGTGGAAGACACTCTAGCCCTCTGCGGGCAACTCTTACAGCTTGTTTGAATGACTTAATGACATGGTTACAGTACAAACAAGCATCAGTGTAGCTCCATGCAAACAGCAGACGCCTCTCTCTGTATTTGTAGATGGATGCCTGGAAATGAAGAAAATAAGCAGAAAACCGATGTTCACTACCGATCATTGGATGGTGAAGGGAACTTTAACTGGAGATTTATTTTTCCTTTTGACTATCTCCCAGCTGAACAGCTCTGTATAGTTTCCAAAAAGGTAAGAATTTCTAAAGATTTCAATAGTTAGAATACAAATTGTATTTACTCTGGTAATTTTGGACCTATATATTGAAAGAGATGTTTTGGCTCAGATCCGCATACCTTTCTCAAACTGCTATTGAGAACAGATTCAATTTTGCCCTTGAGCCAGGAACACCAAAAGGGCAACAAACAGCAGTTGCCTCTTACAGAGGGTGAGATTAGATTCTTAATATGTCCTCCGACCCCAGAATTTACAAGTACTAACAGACCACAGCTTTGAATTTTTGTAAGTAATTTTAAAAATATGCTTGGTTTGGTCTTTTTTTTTTTTTTAATTTAAATCTTAGGAACATTTTTGGAGTCTTGACAAGACAGAGTTCAGAATCCCACCCAAACTGATCATTCAGATATGGGATAACGACAAGTTCTCCTTGGATGACTATTTGGGTAAGAATTCAAAGGAAAAAAAATATATTGTCTCAAAGTCATTTTCAGTTATCAAGTAAGGATTGTGTTTGCAAAGTGAGCCACTGAGCATTCAAATACACTCCTCTTTTCCTTTGTGGTGGAGGGTTACTTGTGTTCATGAATGAATGCATTAGTATTCTCCCATTAAAGGACTACTTTACAGATAGATACCAAGGTATTCTCATTCAGGTAAACCCTATCACGAAGACCATGAAATTATAATGTGCATGAAAATTACTTTGCTTCTTTCTTTAAGTAGAATTACTTAAAACCAGAATACTTCAATTTTAAGTAAGAATGTTTATATAAGGCTGTAATTTAGGTTAAGCTATATACTTCATGCCATTGTTAATTCTACTTCACACCATTATTAATACATTTTTATAGAGATATTGCTCTGCAGAAGATTCCTTGCCTTGTATTAAGACAGTTCTAAAGTCCTTAGCCTACATGCAAACCATACAGGCCTTGAAATCTGAAAATAGCTTATTGATTTATAACCCTTGTTAAAGTCAGCTAAATCATGCATTTGCACATCAAAAATTACATTAGTATAACCTTGCTGTATTTGAATACCTACTGTTTAGATATGTGGGGGGAAAAAAAACCCACCTCTATTAAAAATAAAGTGGTCTTGCATTAAAAAAAGGGGGACAAGAGCTTTCCCATTCCAATTTAGCACCACCAGCACTTTGAACACTGGCAAGATGGTCATAAAAACAGCCTTATGTGTCCCACT
>JBCJKH010070664.1:0-14719 GCA_039877255.1 Loriculus beryllinus
TACAACATAACCGTTGTTCTCTTTTGCAACTTCACTCTATGTTTTTCAGGCACTAGCTTTTCTTATACCAAGCCCCCCTCGTACATTGGCTAAACCCCTCGTACCAATCCCTTCAGCAGGCGCACCACAGCAGCAGTACGATGACTCGACCTCCCTATCATGGCGGACACGCCGTTCCTTTACAAACTACCGGATGGTGGAAGCCCGTCAGTAGGCTCCTGACCTCCCCGTGATGGCTGCCACGACATGGCGGACGGGTCCACACAGCCTAGCGGAGCAGCGGCCGGACGAGCACCGGACCTCCTCAATATGGCGGCCTCCCGCTCCCGCCGGCGGCCAGGTTGAGGCGCCAGCCGGCCCGCCCCGCCCCGGCCCGCCCCTGCCCGTGTGCGCGGCCAGCCCGCGTGGGGAGGAGGGCTCCGCTGCGCTCCGCGCCTCACCTCAGCGCGGCGGGGAGCCATGGGGCGGGCGGGCCGGCGGCTGCCCGCGCTGGCAGCGCTCTTCTACGGGGCAGTGGCGGCGCTGGTGCTGCTGGGGGTGCGGGACGTGCTGTTGGTGTACGAGGAGAACCGGTGCAGCATGACCTACATGTACGAGTACCCCGAGTACCTGGTGAGTGAGCGGGCGGGCGGTGTTATAACAGGTGGGAGCTCCCGCCGCTCCCGGAGTGCCGCCGCTGCTCGGCCCCGCGGATGTTGGGGCGTCGCCGCCCGCCTCAGCGCGGCCGTGAGCCGCCTGTGTAAGGCGCAGCCCTCCCGGGGCTGGCTTCCGCTGCTCTGCTCTACCTCAGGGCGAGGATCAGCCCTGAACGCGCCCGGCCGCGGGTGCTCCGCGGACTCTGGGGCTGCCGAGTTGCTGAGGCGGGCTCTGTAAATGGGGTACAGATAGCAGTGGCTCGTTTGAGGGGTCGGGGTGTTTGGCAGAAAGCGCTGCTTTGGCTGCTTCCTGTATGGGTGCAACTTGGATAGGTACGGCAGGGAGAAGCGGTGATGCTTGTGAAGTAACCGAGGTGTTCCGTACTGCCACCTGTACAACAGAAAATGAACAGAAAAGCTTCCGCTTTTCTAACCTGTAAATGCCCGCTGCTACCTGTAGTCCTGGTAAAAGCAGTCAAAAGCTCATGCAAGCTTTGGCAAAGGAAGATAGGCAGGGCCAGGTCCCTGACAAGCACTCACAGAGCTGTCGCTGACCAGGAGGCAATCTTGTACTTCCTGGTCCTGTTTGTGACTTTAGAACAGTGAAGCAACCACTGGTGAATCACTGAGATGCAAATATGAGGGTATTTCTCAAGCCGGAGAGCAGCAGCACAAAGTCTTCTCGGTGAGCGCTTTGTAGATGGCACATCCTATGATGTATGGGAGAACGTGTAAATCTCTCTGAAGTTCCTCTCCCTTCGCTAATGAAGCCTTTTAAAAACCTCGGATCAGCCTGAGGGAGGAGGCTGCTGATGGAACTCTTGTTTTCCAGACACAGTGTTAGGGTTTAATAGGGGAGGATGTGTGTGAGGGTATGTAGGCTCACTGCTAGTACTGCATGTAGTTGCTGAAAAACAGTTAATCCTTTTTAACAGTAGTTCTTAGCACAGGATTTTCTGCCCTATGAGAAGCATCCCAAAGCGTAATTTCGTGGCTCTCAGACATTCATTTAGCATTATCTAGGATATAATCTAATTATTCTAAATAATATTCTGTTCTGAAATAGGCTGCAAGCTGGCTTGAACAGTAAAGAAGATCTTAAAGCAAAGCCTTACTACCTAAATTTGTCGTGAAGCGGACAGTTAATTTTTTTTGGTCTATTAACCTTCATTTGTTAACCTTGATACAGTCATGTTAGCCTACAAAAGAGACCCTTGGAATAGCTACAAGGGTTGTTTTGTCAGTGCACTAGGGCAGAATTGGTTAAGCAGCTGTAAATACTTAAATACTATGTGGTACGTTCTCAGATCTTGCAGTCAAAACCTGTTTCAGTTTCAATCTGAAGCCAACCAGCGTAAAGTTACTAGCAAAATCTCTGTGATGTTATTGGTGGTTGCCTGAAATTCTTACCTGCTGCCACGCTTCTTTTGGGTGTACTCCTTATATCGGGGCATAAATTCTAAGCATCTTTAGGTAAAGTGCTGTGCTGTTAGGAGATGCAAGGCTTAAGGGCTAGCAGTAATTCCATGCAGGAAATACAAGTCTCAGCTGGCTGTGTTGTTTCTCAATAGTAGGAATTTAAGGTGAAAAGTGCCTGTTTTCCCTTCCAGATTGGGTATCACATTGCAAAACAGCTATTGGAGCAATTAAACATTGAAAGTTTCAATTCTTTTGTATCTAACGGTGTGGCTTGGCTAGCAGTCAAGCTAATACTAAGTAATGGAATAAGTTTAACCATCTTTTATTGTGTGAGCTGTTGAATTGCAGCGTTTGAGTTTGTCCTTTTCAGCTATGTTTGGTAAGAGATTTGGAAGTTACTAATGAGGACTTTTTCATCTAAGCCTATTTTTTTTAGGAACCAGGATGAAAAATGAAGCCTACACTGACACTGTAAAAAGTTACTGTAGCTCATTACGACCAATTATATAAGCAATGTCTTGGGAATTTGGAATGTAAAACCACTGTTAATGGAACATGAACTTCTCTTTTCCTTCAGAGTTATGCAATTTCCTTCAGTTTACTGATGCCTCCTCTCCCCAGTATTTTGGTAATATAGTTTTCATGGGTTGTGTAGATTTTAGGTTTCAGCATTGACCCGAAGAAGAGGCGCTCATTAATTGTATGTTCTGTAAAAGCTTTTTAGAAGAGAATGAACCATGAAGGTCCTGTGGAAAAGCGGTCAATTTGATCTGCCAGGAAGTCATATAAATGTATCTTGATAGCATATAGTTTAGTGATGGAAGCTGATTAATTTAAAATGGGTTTTGTGGGTTTTTTTCTTCACATAATTTTGAAAGCTGTTGAAAAAGGAATAGTAGAAAGGAATGAGAAAGGGACAGTGAGGTCAGTGAAGTTGCTAAGGCGAGATGATGGAGTAAAGGGAAAGAACATTGAAAGGATGATCTGAAGACATAAGCTCTGAGAAAAGCTTAACGTTTTTTGTTCACAATGAAGGAATTAAGCATGCTGTCTATTTTGTTGTGTTACATAATATTATAAAAATATGTTTATATTGTAGAATATGCATTCTAAATATCTATCAACCATCATACGAAGAGGTTCCAAATAACCAGTATGGCAAACATTTTGAAGGCTAAGAGTGAAAGGAAGTAGTCTTTAGCTGAGGAGACACAGAGAAGAACAGGGTAAGAGAAAGAGTGTGCGTGGGCAGGGAATTAAAGCAAAATTGCCTTTATTGTAGATGCAATTGAGAGAAACAACTGAAATACGTGAAATAATTGCTTACTTGAAATAGAAGCATCTCTGAGGGACTTTAGAGAAGATTTCTGATGCAAAACCGAGTTTAGTTTTGACCTTATTCCGTAAAATAGTGTTTCCTTAAAATGTAAATTACACCTTAATAAATTTATTTTAATGATCTTGTTTATCTCTTAATTGTTGTAATATAAACAATCATGTTATAGGAGGTGTATTTGCATTCTTAGAATTTTTAACATTCCATGTCTTACAAACTCAGAATTATAAACCAGCCAACCTCCATACAGGAGTTAAATGGTTTCCTGCTTACCACTTATTTGGCTTAAAGAAGTATGATTTGGCTCTAAGAGTCATAACATACAGGTCTAAGACTTAATGATCACCTAGCTCTCTGGCTCAAAGAAATTTTGTTCTTTTCTCTTTTGGAACAAGTTCTATGATAGCTTAGATGGTTAGTTGTTGTCTTCTTTGTTTTAATACAAGAAACATGGTCACCTTTAAGATGGCAGCTGACTGTGTAAGTTGGATCCTGAGTTGTTACAAAATCAGGTTGTTGTCACTAGGCCACAAAATTTGACTCTGAAAACCACAACAAAACCAAGCCCCTAAAGTGTCATAGGTTTATTTTTTTTCTCGCTAGCCATATTAAGGTGGTTTAAATTCCCATTGCAGGTTACATCTCTTAAAATCATCTAAGAGGGCTCGTACCACATCTGTAATTTACCCTGACATAAGAGTTGTCATCTGACAGTCGCCTACACACCCCTATTCTCAAGATTTATCTTTGGTATCAGGCGCAGTGGCACATCCTTGTTTGGAGTTACATGGTATTGGAAAGGATTCCAGACCTCTTCACATACATTAGGATAGCTCACGTGCCCTAGTTTCTGGTCCCAAATTCTAATGTCCTGGGAGAAGTAGTCAGGTTTGGACATGCTTTCCCTCTGGAATTCCACCTGGATCTATTTTGTGAATGTGCATCTTTAAAAGATACAGAAATGCATTATTTGTAGTTTGTTTCAAAGCCAGCTAAAGTCAATAGCTGTTTAAAATAAATAACTGCAGCCAGTCCTTATGCACAATAATACCTACTTAAAATACTTTTTTTTCTTTTTTTAAAGCAAAACCCAGTTTTCATTCTGTATTCTTTCGAGTGTAATTTAAAACAATATATGAAACATAAGCCAGATCATTTAAACGACTGGATAGGTGCTATGTTTTCTTGTTGGCAACAAAATAAGAGGTATTTGTTTTCTTTTTAACTTTTGCAACAGAAAATAAAATTACCCAAGAAAACAGCCAGACGATACCCAGCATATGAGCTGTATCTCTATGGGGAAGGGAACTATGCCAAAGAAAACAAAAATCTCCTATTGACAGGAATTCCAGTTCTTTTTCTTCCTGGGAATGCTGGCAGTTACAAACAAGGTAAGTGTTTAGCTGAGTTACAGGTCTGTTATGAAGAGGTCTCATATTGATGCATTAGCGGCAAGAGGTTTTTGATTTGAAATAATATCAAGTCAGGATGATCAGTCCTGTTAAGATGTAGATATCCTAGTTAGTCAATGGTTAATTTCAAGCAGTCAAAATAGGTTATTTTTGGTTTGAAATCAGTTGAAAACTTGAGCTATAATATTTTTCTGGAGTGAGACTTTACCTTTGGCAAGCCAGAAGCAGTACAGTTTGTGCAATACTATGGCACCCCTGCTGTAATTTTGATTGCAAACATCTAGTTGGTTTTGATTTGAACATGCTTAGAGCAGTTATGCCAAATAAAACAAGACCTGAATTTGATTAGAAGAAACTGAACAAGGTACCATCTGTGATGTTGAGTAACTACATGCTATTGAAATAGGCATCATCTTGTGGCTTTCTCTGTAGCTTCATTATTTTCTACGTCTTTACGTAGTGGTGTTTTCTCCTTAGCATCATCTTCCTACTTTACACACAGCCTGCTGTTTTTTTTGAGGTTATATACCATATTACACTTCAGTGCTCCAAATGAAAAGAAGTAATTGTTTTAAAGCATTTTAATTTTTCATTGTAAATATAGAAATTAGCAGTTTGATAACATGAAGTATTGTGTTTAGGTGTTGATTCACGTATATGGGATTCCTTCCAGGCTGGCTTTGTCAGATTGTTATTTTTGTTTTCTAAAATGGCCTTTGAAACAGTAACACTCCTAGTAACAGTCCTAGGATGTCAGCAAAGTTGATGTGTATGAATGGGGAAAACCACCACAATCTAAACCCTGATGTCTTATTGTGATGATTCTTCCTCATACTTGCACTAAGCTTGATGATTAAATTAGCTGATTTCAGAGAAACTTTGCAAAGTTATTTTCTTTAGGAACACACTCGCTTAGCTTATGACAGAGTAAAATATTTTACCAACTCAGACTTTCAGAAAACCCATGCAGGCACAACAGCATCCAAAGAAAACTGCAAACATAATGATTATGAAGGATGCCATATGGACTTTTGTAGTTGTGCATAAAACATTGCAGATCTGTGAATTAATGCTGTCTCTGTAAACACGGCAGCACATCACTATGCAGGAAATAGAATGGTACTTTCAGGGCATGTTAGGAATCAAAAGGAGCTATCTGAATAAAAACCTAAACTGGGTGAGTAGAAGTACTACATGCTATGGATATAATGTGTGGATAAAATTGGTGAATATTTAAATACTTTGAGAAATTGCTTTGGGGAGACTGGCAATAAGTCATATGTGCATTTTTCAAAATCTTTGTTAAAATAAATTTTTCTGCCTTAACTAGTGGCTCAGAATAGTTTTATTATGGAATTCATGAAAATTTATCTTTTGTTCAGAATTTATTGTGGGATAACACTCTCATTTGGATACCCGGATAAGCAAAGAAAGTGTTGCTGCTGTTCTTTTCATAATTTCTTAAAAGCTATGACTATTTGCTCAGCACTGAAGAGAGAAGTGCTGCTGCTGCCTTTGCTGGGCTCATTATTTTCATAGAATGCCAAATAGAATGAGAATAGACTCATTAGGTTGGAAATGACCTTTTAAGAATCTTGAGTCCAAATATAAACCTAATGCTGCCAAGTCCACCATGTCCCCAGGCACCACATCTCTAAGTCACTGAAATACCTGCAGGAGTAGTCAGTCTCTGGACAGCCTGTTGCAATGGCTGATAACCCTTTCTGTGAAGAATTTTTTCCTAATATCCAGTCTAAACCTCCCCTGACATGATGTGAGACCATTTTCTCTTGTCCTATTGCTTGCTACTTGGTAGAAGAGACCAATAGTCACCTTGCTACAACCTCCTTTCAGGAGGTTTTGATGTGTTACAGGCACTTTTGAGACATACTAGTTCATCATCTTTCCTATGCATTAAAATGAACTTTTTAAAATGTACAAAATTCAGACTTGGAGTAGAAGATGATGATCTGGTTTAATTGTTGGGAACAAGCCTGGGGCTGGGAGAAGTGAGATCCCGGTTCTATTTAGGAATCTGTCACACACTTGCCTTGTGGTCTTTGGCAGTATTGTTGTTCGTTTCACCATGATCTCCAAGGTATAAATACGTGATAAGATATTTTATCTTTTGAATGCTTTTTGTCTTTTTCAAGCCATTTTGAAAGTGTTTTTATTGCTTATTAGCCATAGTTAGAATTGGTGAAATGATTGACCACAAATCAGATGTATAATATCATAAAATCTGTTTGGGTTCTTGAACATATAAAATATTTCAAAAATATTCTTTTCCCATTTCATGAGATTCACTGATATTTGTTTGATACATTACTTTCTACAGCAGACTTTTCCAAGAAGGAGGATTCTGCAGCCTGCAGATCTCTGAAACCATTGCACTGTAGAATAACCTTGCTTCTATGTGCCAGATTTGGGCAGACCTTTCTGGCCATCATTAGTTATTTTATATACTTGCTTTCTGGGACTTTATTTTCTTATTTCCCTACCATGCTTTTTTATTTGCAGCTGTTACTGTTCCCATCCTGCCATGTCTCCATGGAAACTAAGGGACAATTCTGCACTCAGAAGGCGGTATTAAATAGCAGGCAGGGTTAGATGGAGAAGACGGGTCAGAAGCAAGAACTTGTAAACATAGTATTTTCTCCCTCAAGGTTTCAGGTGGGAAAGTTTGGTTTTCCAGTCCTCTATACATCAAGCAGGGTTTGGTTTTTCAATCCTCTATAGATCTCAGTGGTATCTGGGAATATTGTCATAGCCTTCAAGGGAATTTGGAAAAAGTTTAGCAGTAGCAGTGCCTCTGGAGTTGAATTCAGGAATGCTCATTTCACCTTCTTGTCCTACCGGTGCTAATAAAGGTGCAAATGAGATGAGAAAAGCAGTGGCAGAACATAATCCTTGATCTTGTGTAAATTTTGATATATCTGTGGTCAGTGGTAAGGTAGTGGTTAATTGCCATAAGCATAGCATGCAGCTCCTGGTAACACATTTTAAACTTTCTTTTCATCTGATAAGTTTTTGCTTTTCCACATTCTTCTGTAAGCTCTTGTTATGATATGTTTACTATTTTTTTAAATCAGAGGGATTCTTATGAGAATAGGAAATAATTATATCTTTTCCCATTTTACAATTCAGTTCTGACACTGACTGGCTGATACTTTTTGTATAATTATTTGCATTTTCAAATCTGCTTTTGTAAAACAAGTGTGGTTGCACATGAGAAATGAGTTTATTTGCTTTTAGATGTCTCTTTCATCTCAAGCTATTTATAAATAGTGCGTTTAAGATAACATTTGTCTCTTAATAGATGATATATTTGTGTGTTTGTCTATGATGGTGCTAAGCAGTGAGTATTAGCTCTATTCTGATTGATGTGGTTTCTTTTCCTAGTACGTTCTCTTGGCTCCATTGCACTTAGAAAAGCAGAAGATGTTGACTTCAAGTATCATTTTAATTTCTTCAGTGTCAACTTTAATGAGGAGTTGGTTGCATTGTATGGTGGTAGTCTGCAACGACAGACCAAGTTTGTGCACGAATGTATAAAAGTAATTCTTAAGCTGTACAAGGTAAGTATGTGATGTATGCTGAATAATCTGCTTGCATCTGGGAATGGAATTCTGGCTGCCTTTTCTGCCGGAAAACTGAATGATGAATAAAGAAAGGAGACTTTATAATGTGTATAGATAATTGAATGTGATAATAATGCAACAGAAAATTGCTGTTCTTTAGTAGATTTTTAATACATGTGACAACACCAGAGCTTTGGTTAGGGTCTATACTGTGTTTCTAATGTATGCGCAATGTATGCTTTTTTTGTAGTAGAGATATTATCTTTCCCTTGCTTATTAAAATACTAATACAGCCTCACGATCCTTGCAGTTTTCTGTAGGAAAGTTCTTTGATATTCTATGTCCCCAAGACTCTCAGAAATTAAAATAAGCCTAAATTGCTTATGTATGGCACAGGCTATATAATATTTCCTTTTGAGATGGAAACTTCACGTTAAGTATGGTTTTTTTAGACAGCAAATAAATTTGTATTCAGTTTATAAACTCATCAGGTTGATACTATTTGATATTATCCTTGCGAGAACATGAGTGAATTGCTGCAAAAGTGTTAAATCTATCTGTGATGTGTTGCTCTTTGCTTAAGGATCAAGAATTTGCACCGAGCAGTGTTGCAATAGTAGGTCATTCCATGGGTGGTCTTGTTGCAAGGGCATTGCTTACTCTGAAGAGTTTTAAGCCTGAACTTATAAACCTTCTTATTACACAAGCCACACCTCATGTTGCACCTGTAATGCCTTTGGACAGATATCTTACTGGTAAGTATTGCGGGTTATCTGATTACGTTGTAGTTCTTTATTGAGCATCTCAAGCATTAATAGATGGGCTTCTTGCCGATCAACAGCAAAAGGTGCTGTTTAGTTTACTGTAATGTACTTCTTTGTTACTCAGGTGGTTGGTTGAGAGCATTGGGATGCTGGGAGAAAGTAAAGTGGTACAAAATGGATTATGGGAACTTGAGCTTCTGGAGCTCTCAATAATTTGTAATTATACCGAGTTACAGAGCATGTAACTAAGTTTCTAAGCTCTCCAGTGAGTGATGTTTTTTCTTTCCATTTTGTAAACCCTGACTCAAGCGGCATTCTTTATCAACTGAGTTGCTTCAATAGCATGATTTCAGTAGAAGTTGCTGAATGCTGTTTGTCATGCCCCAAGTTTGGGGGGTAAGATTATTCAATATAGATCAATATATATATTTCATGTAGTATATTTACACAAAAGATGGATTGTATTTTCTGCTCACCTAAATAGTTGTGGCATAAAAAAATATGCCACAGCATCATCATTATGCGGGTACTATACGCTTCTGGAAAAGCTAAATTTGACTAGACTATACTGATGTAGTATGTGCTCAGTGGTAATTGTGCTGCTGCATGTAGATGTTTAGGTAATTGGTGAAGGAAAGGAAATAAACATTTGTTTTCATTATTCTCTGTGGCACCTGAGAGGAATGGATTATCTTTAGCTGCTGACTTTGATTTATTGTGCTTATGTTAATTCTCCTACAATTGATTGCAATGCAGTGCTTCTTCCTTGCTGACTCTTTCTGGACTGTGGCTGTCCTTCAGATCTATCTATGGCTTGCTACTGTAACAATATATGTGCTCAGCTGATATAGAAAGTGTAAGCATATCTGGCTTTCATAACTGCTACCTCCTTGGGGTTAAAGTAATAATTTTCCTTCCTTATGTGACTCAAAAGTGATAATCAGAGCTTGAATGCCTCTGGGGAGGGGCTTACAGAAACTTTTAGTTAAACGTTTATATAGCTTTTTTGTGTATCAGATAGACTTATGGAGAAATTGTGATTTATTTTAATATATTTTATAGATTTTTACACATCTGTAAACAGTCATTGGATTCTAAAGGCCCAAGAGTTGAGAAATTTAACTACCCTTTCTGTGGCCGGAGGATTCAGAGATTACCAAGTTCGTTCAGGACTGGCTTTTCTACCAAGATTGAGTCAACATGACACTGCCTTATCTGTTGTGGTAAAAAAGCAAACTACTTTTTGGCATTTGCATGGAGCTGTGTTAAATAGTTATTTATGTAATGCATGTATTGGTGTCTTAATTATAGTCTATAGGTGCAGGATAGGCTAACTAAATATAAAATCCCAAAGTAGATAGCATAGGGTTGGTTATAAAATCAAAACTAATTGATGCAGTATAAATGAGTATCCACTAATAAGAGTATGTATTAGGGGTTGATTTGAATCATCTGTCACTTGGTACTGTTTCTTCTCACCACCTTCTTGCACCTGTCCAGATCCAGAACTCAGGTTTCATTTTCCAGCATTTTTGCAAGAGATGTGTATATGGAGACTAACAGATGTGCAGTATAGAAGTAAACTGCTTGGCTATAAAAAGAGAGCTTCGGTTTGGGGCCTTCTTTTTTGTATTTATTGTTTTTCAAAGAGCTGAGGAATAGAAAGGATGTACTGGATCAAGTCCAGTCTTCTGCTTTTGCAGGCATCTATCTCCTTCCAAAATTAAAGTAGTTAGGTTTGTCATTCCACCCCCCTGCCATAAACCTGTTCCTTACATGGGAGAAACTGGAAAACACTCCCCAGCAGGGAGAAAATGTTTAATTTCCAACTTCCATTTACTGCACAAAAGCCGGTTCTTAATTGCATTTGCTCTGACATCAGCTTGAAATGTTGTCCAAAATAGTTGCATTTCCTTGGTGTTTACCTCCCTGTCCGTTGTACAGAAAGCTGTCTATAAATAGCCCCAGCTCTGATTCTGCTACACTAAGAAGATTAACTCTGCATTCCCTTTGTCCTAGTATCCATTCCCTACATCTGCTTTACTTTCATTTTCATTGAGTATTGGTGCCAGAAATTTGCATGAGCTCTTGCTCATGTTGTCGTACCAGTTTTTTCTTGGGTGGGTTTGGTTTTGGTTTTTTTGCCTTGGGAAGTTTTTGGTGATTTTTCGTTTGGTTTGGGTGTTGCTTTGTTGTTGTTGTTTGGTTTGCTTTTTTTTCTTCCCAAATGTAAGAATAATAGTTAGAATAATGTAAGAATTAATAGTTCATAGCTTACTTGAATCGAATTGTACAACTAGGTGATGAGCTCCATTTATGGGAGGCATTTTTGATATTATTAGTCCCTAAAATGCGATACAAGTAATACACAAAGGATACAAGTAAAACACAAAGGAATAGCTTCCAACTGTCCAGTTCTTTCTGCATGATGTTCTGATGCTGCTTTCTGCTGAGGATGCCCTTGATTTTTCAGCAGCAGGTTTCTATCCTGCATGCCAGGATCACTTATTAAAACAGTAAGATTAGTCATAGAAACTGTTTTTAAAGAAATTTTTGGTAAATTTCCTTCACACCTTTATTTGCACTTTCACCATAGTGTCTGCTATGTAACATAGATAACTTGGTCATTTTCTATTACAAGTTCTGTTTTCAACTGCTTTAGCACTTGTAAGATTTTTGACTGAAGAAGTCATTGTATTATACCCAAGTCCCTGAAGCACTTCAGATAAACATTATTCTTTTTAATAATTATGCTAATATATTTAAATAGGGAGGGGAAAGGCTTGCTTAGAATTTTCAAATGTTGAATACTAACAAAATCTGCACTTCTTTCCTTCTCTAAACAGAGCTCAGCTGTGCCTAGAGCTTGGGCCTCAACAGACCATCTCTCCATAGTGTGGTAAGCTAACGACAAAGGTTAATCGGCTGTCTGTCCATCCCTCTGTTCTCTACTAACATTATACAGTAATTGAACTTCAGCATAATACTACTGCAGTGTCTCTTCTGACCACTTTCATACCCCTGGGTATTTCCTCTCTGGATTTAACTTTACTTGTTCTGTCTTGTAGGTGCAAAGAATTGATCCTGGCTACCATTAGAGCTTTTTTTGATCTTATAGATGAAAATACAAGGCAGGTTTGTATATGTGATCTCTTGTATATTCCCTCATCACACTTTCTACTTCCATTCCTGAATACTTAATCAAGGCAAATATTACCCTAATGTACAGAAAACTCCTTTTTGATTATTCTGAGTCATGCTGAGAAAACTATTGCTGTTTTATACCAGCCACTGACAAATCCTGTGGCTCTGTGTTGTTTCACCAATGCGTCAGAAATAACTAGGTTTAACTCAGTTTTTATTGTTGACTGCTTGATGCTTTATAGCTGGGGCATGGGTTACACTTTTCTTCCGTGATGCAGCAGGTTTAGTTGACCTTGCACCATCAGAAGCAGATTTTGCTAGCTGTATAGCTTTGAAGGACCTCTCAATGTGTGTTCAAGTTACTTTCTCTGGCTGTAAAGGGTGCAAAACTGTGATAGCTTAACTGGGATGTAATAATTCTCACCACGTGGTGCTGTCATAGTGGCCAGCATGCATTTGTGGTGTTCTTCTGCAAATAGCATTTCCAAAAATAGAATGTAAGTAAAATACTAGCATATCTGTTTACCTTCAGGTACCATTATTTACTGCTTTTCTAAACAAATATCCTGCATCTTACCTTTTGAAAACTGTTGGTGAGATCTGCCATTATACTCTGTTCTGAGATGTTCTGAAGCACTAAACATGAATTGGTTTGAAGTCCAAGAGGTTGAAAGTAAGTAACAGCAGAGCCCCAGACAAAGAAGAGAAAGGCTTCCAGGTGTTCTTTTTGAGGCAATTTGAGGCAATCTTCTCTAGTTTCTTAGGTGTACTCACTTTAACATGTGATTTAAAGAGACAGAAAGGGGGTACAGCTGTTCTGGAGTTGACAGGCAGAGCACTAGATGGTGAAACTTCTCAGAAATCAATTGTAATGCCACAATTCTGGAAAGGTGAATAGGCAGAAGTCAGTCCTGGGAATTTTATTTTGAATACCGCCACCCCCCAGGAAAACCCCAAACAAACAAATAAGACAACCTCAAGCAAAAGCAAATCCCACTGTAGCACTACAGCTATTTGGATGCTTGAAATGTTAAGGTGTGATGTAGTAAGCTGGGTTTGTGAATTCAGACTAGTTAATTTAAGCGAGGATTTTCCCTAAACTCTGGCATAAATGTGTTATTTCAGGAAGAACACGTGTGTCTGTAAAGAAAGTTTGGTAGAATGGTTTCCTTGTGTTAAGAGTAGGCAAGCATATAAAACTCCGAAAAGTTTTAGCTATGCTTTATAACATGTTATAGAGTTATCTTCATTACATATAAATATATAATAAATAATATATAACATGATATATGTTATATAACAGATAATATTTCACTTAACGTGTTTAGACTTTCTCTATTGCAGTGATTAACTACTGATGGCACCTCATGTGTTCAGATTGTTGAATTTGGAATAGAAAATGTACCATGTCTTGTAACAATTGTTCCTGTCTTTCATCCTCAAAACTGTGTTGTTAGCTATGATCATGTCATATAACAATACTTATTTAGAAGCATGTTCTCCAATTTTATTTTACTATTGTTTAGATAACTGAGGATCCCAAGAAGAGGATGTCTGTACTGAATCACCACTTTGTGAGACATCCTGCAAAGATGTTTGAGGAAAATCCTGAAGCCTTTACAGAACTCACAGGTGAGCACCAATTTTCTTTTAAACAAGATTCAATGACACCCATTTGTTAGTAGTTACATCTTCTTACTAACAAACTTCTGGAATACATTTTGTTTTTCTTCAAACATTGTTAAAATTATATATGGGTTACAGACCCAAACTGTGAGCTTTTGTGTGGTTTCAGCAAACTAAAATCTGTCATTTTTATGTGATGGAGACAAGCTGGAGTCATATTTACATCAAGGCGTTCAGTAGAGAGTCTCAGAATATGGGAATAGCTGGATGTTGAAAGTACAGTGTAATACATGCTTACACCCCATGACTGTGAGAGGGATAATATGGGTGTTGTAGAGCCATTGTGTTAGTTCTGTGCTACTCATGGAAATCCTGAATATTCAGATCTGCTTAATCTTCCTTTTTTTTTCATGACATGGCAGGGTAAAATGGACTGCACACAAATGGTTTCCTTGTAACTGCTAAGAATGCATAGATAAAGGTGTGAAATCTGACTGCATGAAGTCTAGGAAGAAATTGTGGGGCACGGCTGTGTTCTCAGTTTTGCTGAAGTGGGCTGAACCATTTTATGAAAGCCATTTTATTTCAGGAATTTTCTTAATGTAAGCTGCTGCACAACTACTAAGGTAGCTTAAACTTCAGTGCCCTGTTTTGGCTGTCCTCATATGAGAAGGCATTTAGGCACTGAAGTGAGTATGGAGCAGATTCCCAAAATGGTTAGCTCCTGCACATAGTACATGAAGGACAGAGGCAGAGTGAACTGGGTTTTTCATGCTAAAGAGGATCCTATTGCTGTCTTCAA
>JBCJKH010070665.1:0-10078 GCA_039877255.1 Loriculus beryllinus
GGTTGGGTGGATACGCTGGAGGGAAGGAATGCCATCCAGAGGGACCTTGACACGCTTGTGAGGTGGGCTGATGCCAAACTCATGAAGTTTAACCATGCCAAGTGCAAGGTCCTACACCTGGGTCAGGGCACAGCTACAGTTTGGGAAGAGAAGAGATTCAGAGCAGCCCTGTGAAGAAGGACTTAGGGGTGTTCACTGAAAAGAAACAGAGCATGAGCCATTTTCAGTGTGCGCTCACAGCCCAGAATGCCAACCGTATCCTGGGCTGCATCAAAAGGAGCGTGACCAGCAAGTTGAAGGAGGTGATCCTGCCCCTCTGCTCTGCTCTCGTGAGACCTCACCTGGAGTATTGTGTGCAGCTCTGGTCTCCCCAACATAAAAAGGACATGGAACTGTTAGAACAAGTCTAGGGGAGGGCCATGAGGATGATCAGGGGACTGGAGCACCTCCTGTATGAATATAGGCTGAGAAGGTTGGTGCTATTCAGCCTGGAGAAGAGAAGGCTGCGTGGAGACCCCATAGCAGCCTTCCAGTATCTGAAGGGGGCCTACAAAGATGCTGGAGAGGGACTTTTCATCAGGGACTGTACTGATACTACAAGGGGTTATGGGTTCAAATTTAAACAGGGGAAGATCAGGTTAGATATAGGGAAGAAGTTGTTTACTGTGAGGGTGGTGAGGCACTGAGCAGGTTGCCCAGAGAAGTTGTGAATGCTCCATCCCTGGCAATGTTCAAACCCAGGCTGGACAGAGTTTTGGGCAGCATGGTTTAGTGTTAGGTGTCCCTGCTCATGGCAGGGGGGGTTTGAACTAGATGATCTTGAGGTCCTTTCCAACCTAAACCATTCTGCGATTCTACCATTTTATGATAATTATTAGAGATGCTTTAAAAAAAAGAAAAAAAGCCTTTCTCTTCATAAACGTATGTCTGCCTTTGGCTGATATGAAATGCTTATCTCAGTTCTGTCAATTAGAAATAGTACAGGTCTTGAATGTCTTACTGTGAAGAAATACTTATAGCACTTTTAAATGAAAACTATAGCTTAAAAGTCATATATTCCACATGCAGCATCATATAGTTCATTTCAAAAGCAAGCCATCACTGTTTATATACTGTAGTTAGCATTAGTCCCATCCTATCCTGCACTAATATTAATCATAGACTGTAGCAATTTGTGTTGTGTTTCAACATTATTAATGCTCTACAAGAGGAATTATTTGTAAATATTTGTAACAAATAAATATGCAAGAGGGATATAATAAGATGAACAATTTGCATCACAAGCCTCAGGCAACATGGATCTGCTCCTTCCCTCACATGTTGGAAGGTAGCAGAGGAGCCAATGTCCAGCAGGCTCTTGCTGCTATCTGTCCATGCAGACAGGGAAAAGAAATGTCACAAACCTTAAAACCAGAAAAAGTATGGTGTGACACATCTTTATGTTGTATGATGAAGTGATCTGCTGAATCCAAAGGATGAGGAATTGGGCCTTGCTCCTTCCTGGTGGTTTCTGTGATCTTTCTTTTTTCCCCACTAGCTTGTCTATGAATACAGGAGAGGGCATTTTAATGTTCTTTCAGTTGAAAGCTGTTTTCAGAGTATGCATAAGTAGGTAGAAAAGCAGGGGGTACACACATAACTTCCTCTTTAGCTGGGGTTGCATGATAGGGAGGTGGAAAATAGGAAAAAAGCATAATCCGCTCTTTTTAAAAGAGGAAGTACTTGCTTTGATCAATGCTAGCGGAAAACAGAGTTTAGTAAAAGGTGATACTGTGTTACAAGCAGTCTGTGAAACTGCCCAGGGGCCTCCTGAATTGGTATCTCAGAGCTATAGTGCTTTAGCAGAGGCGTACACATGGCAAAGCTCACTCAGGGAAAGACTGAGGCTCCTCACACAACTTCACTTAACCTTTGCTCTTTGCCGTTAGCAGAGGCTCCAGATGACTGCTCTTACAGAAAGTGTAGAACTCTGTGGAACCAGCACTTGCATCTTTTTTTGAATTGCAGTTGCAAGTCATATTCCTATGCCTTACTACTACCTTCTAGCTTCAAATACTTTCTCCTGGCCTGTTTTCTGAGGTTTCAAAACACTTTTTTTCTCCTCCTTTTGCCCATCCCCTTTTCAATAGACCTGCACAGCTATAAAGCTTAAATCTCACCATTCCTTTATTCAAAAACAAGGTATCTTATTTCTTATGGTCTTGATTCTGTACTTTAGACCGCGGGCATATCTGTTTAGTGCTGGAGCATTATAGTAAGGAAGGAATTAGTGTTGATATTGGCTGTGTGTGACCTGACTTCAAGCTTCAAGATATTTCTAAGCCTCCTGGCTACCTGATAAGAGTTTTAAGGTCTTTGGAAAGTGCAGAGTATAAGCAAGAACAGTAATAGAAAGTGAAAACCAGGAGGAAAAGAATTAAGTCACTCACAGAGAGAAAAAATGGGGGGGAAAGGGTAAAAACAGACACACAGAGGTATGTTCAAGACTTGTCAATGTTAAATCTACCCCAGATCTACAGGCATTTGCAGCGGGTGCGGAGAGCTCAAGCTCACAGCTGCAAGCTAAAGCTAGATTTCCTCTTGCCAAGGAAAAGTCAGGCCAAATAGGCTACCTTAGCCTACAGTTTAACAAGCCAAATGCTGGCCGGCCTGTGCAGGCTGCCCCGATAAGTGAAACAAATTCATGGTATCTTTACTTTTTCTAAACATTGCAGCTCTGCTGTCTTTTTAGCTCAGTTTCAACAGCAGCTTGCAAGTGACTCTCCTTTTCTGCTTCCCAATCAGAGAATTGCTTTGACATAATTTTTCTGTGGCAGTCCCTGCAATGAGGACACATGCCTTGACCTTCTCTGCTTAGCTTAGTGGCACATTTTTTTAACCCTCTCCTTAGGGGTGATGCATCTGAACTTATCCAAGATAAAGATATTGTCACAAAATGGTCATGATGCGTTGTTACACACAGGGGCACAGAAACAGACCTGAGGAGATAATCTAATTCAAATTAGATTGGCTAAATGAGTATCTGAACTTTGCCTTCCCTTTAGTTGCCCCAGCTTCATAAACTCAGATGCTGTAAAACAGATTCTGCTGTCCAAAGCTGTGGACTGGCAATATCAGCCTTGTTTGTCCCTGACTTGATGTCAACTTACATTAAGCACAAGAAGGAGCAAGAGCTCATAGTCATGATATTTCACAAAATGTCATGAAATGACAAAAGCATCAGAGCAACCTTGTTGTTAACACACATCTCCACTCTGGCAGCAGAATCAGGAGAAGCTGTCTGCACACTGACCCCGCAGCCTAGGTTTGTTCTAATCACCCAATTTTTTAGTTCAGCCCTGGGGCAGCAAGCCTGGGCAGTTGTTATAATTCTAACCTTTTAATTCACTTCCAGGGTTTCAACAGGGTATTTGGCATCTCCTGATCTCTCTTTGGTATCCAGGCAAGACCCTCACCATCCCACAGCTGGCAACAGGACAGCCTCAGTATAAAGTTGCTTTTGTAGAAGTTTACAGTCCAAATATCTGTTCATCCCAAAAGGCTTGATAGTGTAAAAATATGATGGGCAAGATTTAGGATGATGTTAGACTCTTCTGTGAATGTGGTGTGATATTGCTGGCAGCTTCATGCATAAGACAAGTGGAGTGCATTGATTTTGCTTTTTCATGTTTTGCAAGTAAGGAACATCCTTCTGCTGTCTTGAGCTATCCCCTCATTTTCTTCATCCTCTTGAGCTAAGACATGACCTGCTTGTGATGCCTGGTATGACTTTTGCAGTGTGATATAAACAGTTTTTACAAGCCTGGCTTTGTTAAACAAAATTGCAAGCCCTCACATGTGACTTAATTGCAGTCCACTGATTTAGGGTTTGCTGCTAGCATGAAGCTTTCTTCCACTTATTTCTGCCTACTCTCCAGCTTGCCAGATCTCACAGAAGGGATGGGAAGAACTGGGAACCACTCACTTCACAGTTGATGCAAGCCTGCCAAATTTCCCTTGCTGAGCACTAAACTTGTACAGAAGCCCGCTTCTTCACGCTGCTTGTGCAATGGCCCTCTTCCCAGTCATACAGCCTCCACACTGCCCTCCCCATCCCACAACTCAGCATAGCCTTTTGCAGCCGTGCAGCAAAACGTGCCCAATGCTTGCACTGTTCTGTGCTTCTGGGCCACACTATGTCTCATTCTGGAGCTGAAGGTCCATGGGATCCATTTAGACTGGGACATGATGTAGATCTGAAGAGACCTTCCCTGGCTGTGTGGACCTGGGTAAAGAGTCTCTGATACCATACTCATCCTGCAGTAGTAGCCAGGTGCCCACAAAACCTCCAGCTCTGACACTGTAGTCTAGCCAAGGTGGATCCACTAGCAGCCTTATGTCCCTTATATGCACTAATCGACACTGTGCATGCAGGAAAGGAAATCATCTTCAAGTAGCTTTTGAAAGAAATCATTTTTCAGCTTGTGAGTAACCAGGTTATTGACAAGAGCTGTGAAAATCAGGAGATTAACTGCTTTCCTGGCTCTCTCTTGCAGGGCTGGGCCAGGTCAGCTGTATGCAACAGGAGCTGCTGCTCCAGTAGCAGTGGAAAGTGAGCTCCACCTAAAGGCTCAGCTCCAGCTCTCTTCCACGAATGGAGAGGGGATCAGCAGGGATTTTATCGCGACTGAAGCTTATGCTGTGCTCCACCTCCAGGAAAAGCCGTAGGTTACTCAGCAAAATGTAGGAGCAGTCAGTAATGCCCTTTGCTTCCCCTGCAGCCAGGTGTGCTGCTGACTTAGCATAATTTTGTATTTATTACCTTTTATTTTATTGTGTCATTCATCCAGTTATTTTGCAGCAATGGCATTATTGCTGTTTAAATGCATAAAAATATATTTATGAATATATAAGAGTAGATTTGTGTGCGTGTTTGCAAGCTTCTCTTTTATAAATCATTGAAAGACTGTAATACAAATAATTTCCTATAAAGCTGTGGGAAAATCAATTATCCAAGTCAAGGCTAGAAACTATAGCCTTTTCCACTCCAAAGTAAGCACACTTAACTTCCCTGTCGTTCTGTCTCTGTGTGTATGTGTGTATGTGTACACATATACATACACTTACACCTCTATCTATCATTATAGTTTAAAGGAAAAAAGCCCACAAAGTAGTCAGTAGTGAGTTTCCAACACCAGGTCACAGAATAGCCTGATGTTCTGGAGTTTAAAGTGCTTGCAGATGAAAAGTCAGAATCAGTACATTATTCAAACTTTGAAACTAGATGCAAAGAGGAAAGGAGTCCTCAGCTATAGAGGATGATGATGCATAAATTTCCCCCATGAGGTTGTTTCCAAATTGGAGAGTACCAAGGAAGAGAGGTGGAAATTGATCCTCATTGCTCAAGGCCTTAAAGGCTACAGCAAATATGAACAAAGAAACAGCATGGGAGAAATTAGGAAGAACAGAAGTGGGTTCTCCTGGTATAGGGACTTTCTTGCACTTCAAAGGGAATGAAATATGTGAAGCAGTAGTAACTCTAGTCCCTGGAGTGATAATATTTGAACATATCTAGCTCATACAAAATTAGAATTGGTTTTAAGTCTACACAGTCTTGCTGCAGCAAGTCACAGGTTTCTCATTCTAGCATCCCATTCCCAGTTACTGGGAATGTTTGGACAAGCCCTGTATGTGACAAAGTGAAAATGTGTCTGACATTAGCAGTGGGATCCCAGCAGCACAATTCCATATGTCAGAGGTGCAAGGTGAGTGAGGAGGAGCAGGACAGGCAGGAGGGATGATGAAAACTTGAATGAACACAACTGAATTTTCCTCAGTTAAGGGCAGCTGACTTGTGAACATCTGATGCTGAATACTGCCACTATTCTGAGCAGGTGCCTTGCAGAACTGAGTCCTTTCCCCTCTTTCCCCTCCTTGCCTCCTCCATCACCCTCAGGCAGGAACCTTTTCAGTGCTGGCCAGGGTTGTTCTCACTGAAGTTACTGATTGTTCTCCATCTGTATAAATGAAAGTGTAGTTAAGTCAATACCCAGCACCTTTGAAAAATCCCACTGAGAATTCATTCAGTGTTTATTCCATTATTCAATCAAGCATTAATTATGAGATCTCTTTAAATAGAGGAAATTCTTTACTGTCATTTCATCAAAGTGTAGAGTATGATGTCCTAATTCCCCTGAGCATCCTCTGCTGCATTTAATCTTCTGATGTATTTTTCCTAGAGTTACAGTCTCTAGAAAAGAACTACATTTAAAAATATTATTCCAAGGATGAGGAATGGTACAATTTCTAAACACCATACAACAGTCTTGCTAAAGTGTCAATAATGTATTTGTCAATACTCTAAAGGGATCAAAACAAGAGTTGGGAAGCTCTTTCATTTAAAAATTAAAAAACCCATGTGCAGCTTCACATGGGATCACTCTGATCCCTTTAATACAAGGAGCATCAGAATTCTATGCTCGGAATACTTATTTGGCTCTAGCAAGTGACCCTTGACATAAGAGCTGAGAGCTGTATTTGAGCAGTCAGCTGAGAGACTTAGGTGGATTTGGGCGCCTACTGTGATGTCTGACTTCAGAGTGATCCAGGTCGCCTACTTACTAAATTTTTACCATTTTGCAGGCAGTGGTGAAACACAGCTGCTCTCCAAGCAGTGAAAAGGGTCTGGGAGAGGTATTTCCTCCTCTCCAGCTACAAGGCTTTCAGGGAATGGCAGAAGGCTGCAATGCTGAAAAGAGATGTTTGTGGAATACAGCTCCTACAGGAGCTACCTGGGAATTTGCATTTGTGTAAAATCATTTGGCATACAGAAAACTCAAGTACAAAAGGGGTCTTGATTTTCCTGCCAATGCTGAGAGCATGCTTAGCTCACTCAGACTGCACTGCATTTACTGTCAACTGCTTTGGTGATTTTATCACCTCACTTTTGCACAGCTGCAGCAAGAATACATGCTTACACAAGATAGCGGATTCCAGACCTTCCTCCACTCAAACAGGGGGTTTGATCCCCATCTGTTGTACAGCTGGGGATTGATGCTTTTAGGTGAGAGTACCTTCTACCTCTCCTCCCAGTATCCCTCATTTTGGAGACCCAACAAGACAAAGTCTAGTGCTTAAGGTAGAGAACTAGGGGAGACTAATTCTGGCACACCACTTACTGCTGGTTCCAAGATCAATCCTCTTTTTTTGTACAGTGACTGTCAGTACTACACAACATCAGTACTAACCTCTGTTAGATTTTGTATTTGGAAAGCCTCTAAAGAGTGGAAAATTATGAAGTCTTGAGATCCATGTAGAGCTTGGAATAGCAATTGTGCCTCCAAATGAAAACAACACTTAATTCAGCACTTGCTCTTTAACTCTTCCTACAGAAAAGATCAGTTTGATGTATATGAATTTCTTGGGAATGTGCTTAACTGTTTTTAATATTTCATTTTCATGGAATATACTGTAACTTAGCATCTAAAGGAAGTATTAACTCTAACTTAGACAAATAATATATAGCCTTTGTCTTTTCATACATGTTTTTGATTCCTAAAGTACTCCCAAATGGTCTAGGAAAAAAAAAAAAAAAAGGAAAAAAAAGAAAAAGGCAAACCAAAACATTTTGAAATATGCATTCTTGATGCAGGCCAAACGAGATTACTTGTTCTCATTAGTGAACTCTGATCTTTTGTATCTTGATGTACACCAAGAACCATTTTCAGTGCATTAGCCCACTTACGTAGTTTGCATGCTAGTCATTACCTGTCCTCTTTTTTGAACCATAAATAAAGATTGTGACCCCTTGCTTGTAAAATAAAAGAAAGAAACTTATAATTTGGATTTCCAACTATCTTATTTGCATATGTGCAACACAGCAAACTTAACAGAGATGCTACATGCCAACACAGCCTGCTGTGCTTTCATAAGAGTATCTGTCTCAATACCTGTTAGCTATAACATGATCTTAGAAACCATGTCAGTTGCTTTTACCCTAGGATATATTTTTTTTTTCTTTTTCGAAAGCCCTGGTATTTTTAATAACTGAAGAGTCCAATAAAGTAAGGCACACCCTTAATGGCATTTGGATTTCTCAAAAATACTTTTGGTCCAAGTCAGACAAAGAAATCCTTTCTAAGTGGAACTGTGTTTCCTAGAGGGTTTAATCCTGTTTCAGACAAATTGAGTAAGAAATCCTGTCTTTAAACATTTAGGACCAGGCACTGAAAAACCACTCACCCACAGAGGGGAGCTCAGGGGCATCTCTTTTCTCACATCAGGTCCTAAGAACTGAGGTTACATATACAGAGCAGCAGAGCACTGCACTGTTCCTATGAGACAATAACCTCTCCTTTTTTATTTGTTGTCTCTTTCACAGAAATATTCTGGCTGGAAGCTATGCAGTCTGGCTGAATTTCAGGGCTTTATGGTAGATCTGCAAGGACTTGGTACAGAGGTCTCAACTGAGGCTCAGCTGAAAGCTCAGCACAGACTGTGGTGTGCCATGGATATCAGCAAACTTCAACTTTCCATTATTGCCACGAGCGCTGTGACAGTCACTTTCAAAAGCTCCAATAAAGGCCACCAGGAGACAGCCAGGGTTAGGATCTCATGTCTGGTAAGAGTCCTCCAACCTCAGAGGGCATTGTGAGGTGTAAAGAAAGTCAATGTGGACATCTCCGAGAAAGCAGACAGTTTTTCAGTTTGATGATTCATATGAAGCTTGAATCAGCAAACTGCTTAAAGTGCTCAACAGACCCACTGAATCTGGGAGGAGAAAAAGTTTGCAAAGTCATGGGCTCTTTTATTCTGGCCATTGTAAGGCTTTTCTTACAAGCAAAGAGTACCAGCAAAGGTCTAGTGTTTCGCTCTGGTCTCCAGGAGTACCAATCCAGCTGAAACATAACAACACCACTGCTGGGATGGGTGTCTTTCAAAAGTAAACCCAGCTGGACTCAGAAACTTAATCAAGAGAAAACAAGCCATAGGATAGTGACAGTTAAAAGTCTGTATCGCATCACACCTTGAGCAAACCACAGGATGATCGCAACTGAGCCAGCCTTTCTGTGAGGGAAGATGGGGCCTGAAGGGTGAGGCACAGTAAGGTTAAAAAAGAACAAAGCCTTCTCATTCTAGTCCTAGCAAGAGGATGCTTTAGCAAATAAAAAGTCCCACAGCATTATCTGGACAACTAGACATCTCCCTCCCCATTGTCCAATTTAAGAAGCATTTATATGGTAGTCTGACTTAAAAAACAGAGCTTAAGTGTCCAGAGTGGTATCAGGCTAAGAAATCAGGGAGCCATTTCAGACCAAGAACCATTTAGACTCTTTCTCATCATGGGCCATATCCCGTAGTTTTTACTTGAAATCTCATTTTCTTTTGCTTCAATACGCCTTCTGAATTTTAACATGGGTAGCACTTGTGTGCTTCATTTAGCACTTAATTGCCTAAAACACTGATAAAAAAGTACCAAAATATAACTGACTCCAGGGCATTTGGGTTTGAGGAATAGCTCCTCTTTTCTTAAATGTTAATATAAATATTACCTGACAAAGCCAAAAAGGAGAATTTGAAAGTTTGATTCATCATTTAATATCCAGTTCTAGCTATTTACAAGTATGTTTTGTCTTGTCTCTTGTAATTTCTGTTATATTCCTTCCATGCATTTACTTGAGTCAACAGTTAAATTAGATAATGTTCAATTTACCTCAACATTTACACCTGACAACAGCCTCTGTGGTCACGAGGTGATGATTTAATTAGAGAAACCAATCAAAAGTGGAAGGACTGTGCGGTGTGAGGGAGGAAAAAAACCCTTTAGTTGAGACATGTATTTTTTCTGTGAGATGGATTTGAGCAATTCTAGCTCCGGCACTGTGATAGTGAGGGAATGTGGGAATAAATAACAGCCAAGTTCTTCCCTCATTATAAATACTCTTTTCTGCTAATTAACTCAGGCATGTCTCTGCTCAAACTCCTCCTCTGTCCTTACCAGAGGACCATGACTGGGGCCATGCTGCATTGCCACATTCTGTCCAGCCAGCAAAGCCACTTGCAGCGATGCAGGAGTGATGCCGTCGTGACTCAGATTTCA
>JBCJKH010070672.1:0-19538 GCA_039877255.1 Loriculus beryllinus
CCTGGGTCAGAAGTAGCTTGGCTTCTCCCTGGACATCCTGGCTGGCAAGACTGACATGCCCTGAAATGCCCCTTGTCCCCAAAGCTTTGTGCTTATTGCTTACCCTTCCCCAGCAGCCTACTGCTGGCAGGCACACATGAAACAACCACATCAGCAATAGTACATAGGAATCTTCACCAGATACCAGAACTAAGCCAGGTTGGATGGGGTTCTGAGCAACCTGCTCTAGTGGAAGGTGTCCCTGCCAATGAAGGGGGACTGGAACCAGATAAGCTGCAAGGTCCCTTCAAACCCAAACCGTTCTATGGTTCTAATCTGGTGTTTTGACTTTGGTTGATCTTGGCACACAGAGGAGTAAGCAGGTCATAATCAGAACAGAGTTTGCATTGATGCAGATGCACTGACCATTTATAATCACTCATGTAACAACTCACTTTTCCTGACACATCTGTGCAGTGCTTTGCTTACATAGCCAAAACAAGCAGCAGGTAAGGGATCAGGAAGATGCACAGTGGTGCCTTCAGATCCAGCAGTAATTTCTATGATATTTCTCAGTTTGGTTCTCATTTCAAGGTTTTCCTTTTAGGACAACCTCATTATGATTGCTCTCAAGGAAGGTGAAGTGCATTGCTGAACGTGGCTAGTGGCTCCTTCTGTGCTGTTGTCATCAGATGGTGTGAACACCCCTGGCCTTCTGAGTTTTGATGTTGTTGTTTGCTGCGTGAGAACAAATGTTCCCTCTTGCACATCTTTATTACTGTTTCTCTCTTACACAATCCTTGGAAAGAAGCTGTGGCAAAGAATCTTTCCCTACACGTGGAACTGATCTGGGGGAACACAGTGTTTTCTTAGGACTTGATATCCTGCACTGCCTGATATTCCTGGAAGAAGGGCTCGCTTCCCTGTGTGTGACTGCCTTTGTTCTGGGGTGGGCCTGTTGGCATAACCGATGCTGCTTGCTGTGTGGGTATACACAGGCTTCGTGCCACTGAAATGACTCTGGTTTATCTTTTCTGTTTTAAACTGAGTGCACACAGGATATATAGAAATCTGTGCTGCTGGTTCCATAAATGTCATTACAGCATTGCCTAGAGGTTCTGCAGGGGTTGGGACTCTACCGTGAGGATTTGTAAGTCTTATGAGAAGCAGCTGAGGGAACTGGGGTTGTTCAGCCTGGAGGAAAGGAGGCTTAGAGGAGACCCCTTTGGTGTCTACAGCTACCTGAAAGGAGGTTGTAGGAAGGTGGGGGGCAGTTTCTTCTCCCAGGTAACAAGCAATAGGATGAGAGGAAATGGCCTCAAGTTTGCACCAGGAGAGGCTTAAACTGAGTATTAAGAACAAGTTCTTCACTGAAAGGGTTGTCAAGCATTGGAGCAGGCTGCCCGGGGAAGTGATTGAGTCACCATCCCTAGAGGTATTGAGAAGACCTGTAGATGTGGCACTCAGGGACATGGTTTAGTGGTGGACTTGGCAGTAATAGGTTTACAGTTGGACTGAATGATCTTAAAGGTGTTTTCCAGTCTAAATAATTTTATGATTCTGTGGTCTGCTCTAAGCCAAAACTGATGTTAGTCTGCTTCTAGGCATCCTGAGCACAAGAGGAAAGTCTTGAAGATCTGAAGGTCAATCCCTAAAGTCACTCAGAGAGTGACTATGCCCAAGAGATGCAAGATTATTCCATCAATAAATGTCCCATCACAAAAGTATCAGCTGCACAGGGAATGGCACAGGCAGTGGAGAGACGGATGCACAGTTCTGGAGGTAACACGAGTCCTTTTTGCGTCCCCTGACCATTTAAAGATGCTCTGTCTCAGTTTGCACCATAGGGTAGGCTCAGAGAGCAGCTGCCTTCCTCACCCTTTGCAAGAACAAGAGGTCAAAGCAACCATGAACAGCAGCTCGAGCTTTGGTGCTGTCCACACTAAGCCTGCCCATTCAACCTGCCTGCTCTGCAGTGGCTTGGGCAGTGGCCAGGCAGAGCTTTTCTTCTCTGCTTTATTCTCTATAATAAATATGCTCTGGCAGTGCACTGACTGCCTTATCTTCTTGTAAGGACAGAATCCCTTGGAGAGATAGTCTCCAGGCTCAGCTGGGATTATGCTAACTTCTCCAGGCAAACGGAACTAGTTGCAATGCTCAACACATTAGCTTTGACTTTCTAAGTCTCACTTTGAAACAGAGAGAACACAAGCAAGTTCAGGGGAGCAAATTAGCCAAGGGAAGTCTTCTTCTATCTGTCTTAATTAAGCATTAATAAAATCTGTCATTGACTCTCCCCTGCAGTTATCAGTCAGTCAATGGTATACAGTGTTCCAGTCAATCATCTTTCCCTTCAGGATCAGTGAAGGACTGCCGCAGTCGCACCAAAGGCAGCGTGAGCCAGTTCATTGACATCAGTTGGGCTCTGCCTGGTGCTATCTTGGGTATAAAATGCCTTATGATATGGAGCCAGAGGGCTCAGCCAGCAGTAAATCCACCCCATGTGCTGAGATTGATCAAAAGGTTTTCATGCATCTGGCCATCCACATTCCAAAGGGCATTTGTGCCCAGAAACCAACCAACCATACCTCTGTCTGTGTACATAGACCTTGTACTTGGTTCATCCTGCTGATGCTCAAGAAGACTGGTATCCTCCCTTGGGGAAATAAGGCTGGTTAGGGGTTAAATGAAGTGTGAACATTTGCCCACAAGAGCCAGAGAAAAGCTTCTGTCATGTCAGTTCTGGCACCAGACTTGAAGATTATGGAGATGGAGGGAAAACCAAAGCGAAACATCCACAGACCCAGAGACTTCTAAATCAGAGTATACAGACTGCAGCTCCAGGTCCAAAGATGGAGGTGTATGGCCATTTCCATGGTAGGTTTCTGTGTGGGATAGATCTCAGCCTCTATTGAACCAGCTTAGGGAGGCAAAATTGTGTGTAGAAAGAGCTGGGGGACTGTGATAGTGCTTTTTGTCCGGGCAACTGCATATTAACAATTAAAAATACATTGGACATTTCTCCTTAGGCAACTCAGCCACATATAGCCAAGTACATAAATACAGAAAGCCAAATTCTTCAGTGCTGTTTGAAAACAGCGAGTTTTGCACACCATAAATTGTATGTAAATGAGTTTTTGCACATCCTTGTACCAGTTACATTAAAACATTGTGTGAGCGCAGGAAAGAAAATCCACTATTAGGGAGATAGCAGCATGTGTGTTTGCCACATACAGAGTGTTTACAAAACAGTGGCTGGAACAACAGCTCTGGGTTTGGTTTCAAGAATCAATGATAGCCTGAAGAAGTTCAGTCTCTTTAGTTTCCCACTGTCTGTGCTGGGAGATGCAGGAAGCAGCCTGGTCTTAAAGTGAGAGCCGAAGCAGACAGGGTTGAAGCCTTTCAAATAGATGCTCACTTCCTAGCCATGGGAGCAAGCACATAAATCAGCCCTGCCTCTGGCTGCCTGTCACTGCATCCCACAGCCTCTCTTTGTACCCTATCTTGGGCAGCTCAAACGCTGTCTACGCTCGGGCTGTGTGTGATTCTGCAGGGTCAGCATTCCTGGCAGACAGTGATACTGTATGTGCGATAACAGACCTCCTTTGGTTTGCACAAAAGGAGATTTCACCCAGCAACCCAGCTGTAATTCAGTTCAAAACTGAAGCTAAAAGCTTTTCCATTACTCTAAGCTGTTTGTTTAATTCTCTGTATTAATGTTCTATTAAAAGTCTCTCTCCTTAAATGCCTATTGAAGCAAGCCAGAAGCGTGTAAAACTAATGTAATTAGCAATCAAAATAATTCTAAAACCCACTTACTTCCTGAATATGGAAAGAAGTGCAAATTGCTCAGAAGTAAATTTGCTTACAGGTACAAAGCTGGTGCAGCACCATTAATGGTAACAGACTGTTAAGATTAGGGATATGGGCTCTTCTTGCTCAAACAGGGTCCACATCAGGAGAATGGCATCAGCCTCTGGCAGTGCTTTTGTCTGGTTTTATTGCTCTTTTTCTGTTTGTTTGGGGTTTTTGTTAGAGACTGGTGACATTCACAGGGCCTAAGACTTTTTACAGTTGTTTTTAAACCAAATCTATGTTTTTAAACCAAATCTATGAAGTACTGGTAATATTCCCCCCTTGATGTTACCCATCCTTCCCACTACATTATTGCCTGCTTTGTACCTGCAGTATCTCCAGGAGATAATTCCTTTCCCCTTTCCTCCCCATAAAGAACAAATTACTTCTTGTCAACACTGCAAGCAGTGCTTTTCAGCTCTGGCAGCATCCAGTAGCTAAGCAACAAACAGCATCCATAAACAAGAAATCAAGGTGTGGGGGAGAAAAAAGCCTGCTGTGCACATTTAGAGTGCAATCCAGAGAAAATTGCTGCATCACGGTTACTTCTGCTTCGTGCTAAAAAGGAATCAGGCTGCCACATCTTGAAAACAACCCATGCTCTGAAGTGTAAAGGTGCCTGCTACCTCCTTTTGCATTAGCCATCGTCAGGGTTTTGGCCCTGGCTCAATTTAGACCAACTTTCATAGGAGTCATCTGGACACCCAGGGTTGAGAACATTGCCTTGATTGACATCTTCTGCAGCTAGCAAAGAGTAAAATTAGGACTTGAGTGGAAATTCCCAGCGGTTCATCCCCACCTTGGCAAAGTTGGGAAGGGAGAGCAAGGCTGTGAGAGCCCTGTATCCAAAGCTGGGATAGTGGTCCAGCATTGTGCCTTGAAATACTCAGGGTATTGCTCCCAAATACCAACATATTCTATGTAAGAAAAATGTACTTGGTATACTTATAGTCAGGGGTCTTGCTGGGTGGTGGTTGGAAGAGTTCTTGGTTGGTTTTGGTTTTGACTCCTGCACTTCATAACTACTCTTCACACTGCTTGGTTAAAGGCAAGAGACAATGCCAATCTAAGCAGCTGTGTCTTAGACATCCCTTTCCACTGTTTCTTTATCATAGAATCATGGAATCATAGAATACTTAGGGTTGGAAAGGACCTTAAGATTATCCAGTTCCAACCCCCCTGCCATAAGCAGGGACACCTCACACTAAACCATGGCACCCAAAGCTTCATCCAACCTGTCCTTGAACACTGCCAGGGATGGAGCACACACAACTTCCTTTGGCAACCCACAAGTTGTAAGTAAGGCTGAGAGCATTTAACAATATGGTTTTCAAATTCAGAAATGCACCAATTTCACTTGCATGATCACTGTAGCTGCACACGTATGCTATATATTCTAAAAACATATTAGATATATTAGATTCTGTCACCATGTACACTGGAACATTTCATGTATGTATTTGTATACTTAACAGCAGTTGTGCACAGATGGGCAGAAACAGTCCCCAGTGAGTTCTACATGGTCATTCAGCAAATGAATGGCAAACCTCAGCCTGGATACCTGGTCTCTCAGCTTCTGCATAGCTTTTATAAAGTAGAAAATATATTGTTATAAGAAAGTTTCTCTGGAGTTATATTACCTGTTGAGTTTAAACAGGTTTTCCAATCTCTTAGTGCTACTTTTCTTATTGTTCTGCTATAAAAAAGCTCACCTGGAACTGTGCAGCAGTGTCATTTCCAAAAGATGGGTATACACAACAATACCATGCATGCTTTAATAATAAAAACCTTATTACTACAACAAAAATGCTGTTTCAGCTCTTTTTCTCTGCAGCAGAACAGTGGCACCCAGTGGCCATTCATGCAAAAATACTAGCCTTTAAATTTTTATAAACTCAAATATCATTGCAAGGAATGAGGAAAAGAAAAACAAATTAGGACTTGTATGTCATTTGTTCTTGCATATTCCTTGAAATCATGTAAGCCTCGGACAAATTTCAAAGACCTTGCACGTTCTTATACACATAAATCTGGAATGTATGTGTAGTTCTATGTATGCATATAAGAGTTTAATTTTGTTATGTTCATAAAATAAACCTTTTTTTAAGAAAACAATTTTTTTTTCCATTTTTTTTTTAATTGGAGGGGGGAACAATATCCCTATATTCATTATTTCACTGTGGTATTTTTACTTGTTTATATGTACTTCTTCTAAAGCTCTAATATACAATTATTAAAGAAATTCTGAAGAAAATGTGAATGCTTCCTGAAAGAAAATAGGACCACATATTTTCCCCACGTTTCAAATCTGTGTCAGGTTTTAACCTGAACAGAGGCATTTTTGCATCTATTTATCTCCAATAACCCCATTTGGAAAACTTTACATGTTAAGTACACACATCTAGAATGCACATGAGAGGATTATTCATGGGCAGTTTAGAAACATTTTCTTCATAGACTCTGCAGCTATAATAAGGTAACCCATAAAAAAACAAAACAAAACAGAAAACCAAGCCAATAAACAAAAAAACTTACTGATTTCATATCTTAGGCATGTTTGCATTTAATAAGCTATATTGCGCTTGACATGTTTTTGTAATGCAAGTGGGGTCCTGAAATTCTGGTGTACCTTATTACATTAGTGCTTCTGGTTTGGACTGAAGGACTAAGTAGGTTAGTCGGAAGGTATTCCTTCTTCCTCTTCTCTCATTTCCAGAATGTACTGAGTGTAACTGACTGCTAAAGGAGTGTCCTGATCTAGGTAAATGTGTCTTTACCCTGTTTAGTTCATTTCTGTCCCACCTACTGTACTGTGTATTTCTACATATAATATACATACAATACCTACTGTATTGTGTATTTCTCTGAAATAACAAATTGCCTCATTAAGAGAAGCACTAAGTGTGTGCAATTGCCATACTCACCCCATTCCTGTGAAAATGATGGTCACAATTGTAGATGCTGAGAAGTTTAAAGAACTTGAATGTGCAGGTCTAGAAAGTGCTTACTTCATGGCAAAAATGAAAGTCAAAAGGTTTAAAGAGATAATTGGCAAGTCATAGAATTTATTGGCTGAATGGTCTCAGACAAATACTTTATTCATATTCCTTTCTCTCTCCATTTTATCCATGAAGGTTGTGGATATGGAAATAATACTGAAAGACATAGTATTATTATTTCCATGAAGAGCTGATCTTCAGGTAAAATTCTTGATAAATGGGTAATATAGGTCTATCTAATCAGACCTTCAGTGTTGTATTGAAATGAGCCTGGTACTTGGTGGACTAAGCTGGACAGACAGGCAGGGCTTACAATTAAAGACTTATTATTATCAGATTGCACTCTTCCATGGTGGAGTGAGTTTTCACTCCTCTTGTCTTTCTGTCTGCAATTCCATCTCAGACCAAGGAGACGTTTTATATCAAAAAAAGTTTAAAATTTCCTATTAAAAATCTCAGTTTTAACACTCAACATGCTTCACCATCCCTTGTTTTTTATCAGAAAATAACCAGTGATCTCAACATATTATTTCTTCCAGTCCTTATGTTATACGCAGTCAGCGTGAGTAGAAAAGTATAAGTAACTTTCACATCTATCTAAAGATTTTGTGTAGTCGATCTATTTCAGATAATGCACAGACATGCATTTGGCCTACATTTATGGACAGAAAATCTAGTACCTATCTATTTTATGACCTGAACCTGAGACACATGTAAAGTAAAACACTGAAGTTTCACAGCAGTAGAACAATTTTATGCAGTAAAGACAGAGTTATTCCTTCTAGGTTATGAAATATTTCTAATTTGAAGAATGTTTAACAAGCTAAGTTCACTTTCTTGCAATTGGAAGCAAAGTCAATTCGATGTTTGAATTGGTAATGGCTTCTTAGCTGGAAAAGTCATATCTTATGTTGAATTACTCTAAATCAGACAATACAATGATCTGAAGGAGAACTGAGAAATAAAAAAATATAAAGACTTTAAATAAGTCATGTTTAACATCCCATGAGTCAACAAAATTACTTTGTGGTTTAGACTAATTTTATGTTATTAATAGGACTGTACAAAAATCTTCTACAAATCTCTCATTCCATTGGTAATGCCTTTTTCTTAGTGCAAACACAGAAAATATGCATATAGCAGAGGATGATAATAATTGTTAAATTAAGATCTAAAAATTTGAAAAACTGCAGGTATTCGGTACTTGACTGGAATGTTCACCCACTGTATGAGTAATTGCAGTTGCACACACCTCCTCTATGCAATTTATTCCTGACTTGGTATTTTTCCTCTTCCTTGAGAACTAAAAAAGTTAGACATTTTAGAAGTGAAAAAAATGGAATTGTAGTGAACAGCTTGTGAAGTACAGTGTCAGAAGATGGATTGAAACCAAATGACACTAATAATCATTTTGCAGATGGAGGGAAAGCAAACTGAGACTTCCACACCTTTGTTGAAAGCAGACTCAAGAGCAAATATCTGAAAGCTTTCCTGAGACTGGGCAGTGTATGCAAAGTTGCCTTTGAATCATCTCAAGTTTTTTTTCTGGAGCAGTTGTTTTCTAACTGATATCTCATCCTCCCAGTGCACTGAATATTGAGGGCCTATGAAATTATGTTAAGGCTTTGGATGGCAAGGTGTAGGAAATAAAAAAGTGAGCAGAAATGCTGACATGTTGTGGTATGCATAGCAGTATTTGTATGGAAAAACTTAGAGAAGATTGTACTTGATGTTTCAAAAAGGTTTCAGGTGGCAGAAAACTTGCTCCTGCAGTAGTCAAGACCCAAGCAAGTGAGGATGTGTGGTGCAGAGGTACAAATGAGATGTGAATCTCCTTGCAGAGAGTAAAGAGGTGTGAAGCAAGCTTGTGAGGAAAGCTAGCTGTTGGATTTCCATAGTGAAATGAGGCCTGGGAAACCTTTGGTAGAGGACTTTGTTCATAACACCTGTAGGAATGTGCATTGGTAGTTGAGAGGGCAAGAAAATACAGGCACAGGAAGAAGAAATGGAGATTGTGTGAAGAAGAAACCATAGAATTTAATGCAGAGATTTTAGATTTTAAGCAGGAGGATGAGGGGAACAGAGAGTTAAATGAAAGGGAAATAGTTGAAAGATAGATGAGATGTTTAGCACATTGACAGAAAAGAGTAAGTATGAAGTCCTTCAAGACTCCAGGATTCACCTCAGAAAGAGAAGATTGACAGACTTTTAAGAAAGGAGGTCTTAAACTTGGCCTTTGTTTCTTGGAGGCTGGCTACCTGGGAAGAGGATGGAGTTTTTAGTGTGTCTGGAGAACTGAACTAATTAATGAGGTAAGGCAAAAGTTCAAACATACCGAATGTACTGAGGAAGAGAGAAAGGCCTGAACTCCTGAGAAAACATGGTCATGCCATCTATAAGGTAGAAGTTCTCTTTAGGCTATTACACAACTCTGAGATGTACTGAGAATTTTTTATAAGCATAACTTGATTTGCAAGCTTAAAAAGAAAACATTATGACCAATCAAAAAAGAAGGTACAGAAAACTTGCTTTTATATATGCTTGCACTATCAGAAAACTCTTAGAAGGAGATATGTATTTCTAAATACTTCCATCTAAAAGGTCATAACTCATCTTTTCTGTAGCAGCTCACAAACACATTGCACACGTGTCAACCCTTGTAGGTGATTAGGAGGCTGAGTACCGTTGTTTTTTTGTTTTCATTTTTGTAAGTCCTCATTTTTGCCTTTATCCTCCCCATCCTTCTGAAAACCCTGAAATATCAAGAGAATTTGCCTATGAATCCTTTGTTGCTTTGCCCCCCTCGAAGTGCAACAACTAAGCAGTTAACTTATAAAGGATATAATACAAATTTTAAAAACATGTGCAGCTCTGTTGAAGATGTGTGTATAGAGTTGGTCTTCATTTGAAATATTTTTTCTTTAGTGCTTTTTAAAGTTGTTAGCAGCACACTGGCTTCTCTCCTGTGGCAGCAAGAGAGTAGGAAAAGCTGGAGAGGGCAGTAGCAGGAGATTGCTTCTGGAAAGCTTATTATTAGAGTTAAATCTCTGTTTAAAAGTACTGGCTTGTGTGAGCAAGGTCACTAAAATGAATTGCTCTTTCTTTTTAAGTTAGTCTTTTCCTTTGCTGAGGAAAGAACAGGAAAAAGAACCTTAACAAAGGTCCCCAGACATATTTGTGTGTTGCCATCAGGTATGATGATGGATGTAGGTATGGCTGTCCTCACTCACTCTGGGGCTTCCTGCTCTGCACCCAACAGTAATACTGCCACAGAATGCCCACATTTACTACCCCTTTTTTGCCATAGCATCCCATTCCTGCCTGCAGGATAACTTGGTGACCAAGCCAGGGGCTTAGCAAGGGCAGGGCAGAACATCAGAGCTAACTCTTCTCCTTCAGATTGGCTGTGAACTCATCTGAGTCTGCAGAGAGAATCAATAGATGTCAACAGAAGTCTTGTAAATCCTGAAGGTCAGTCCTGGGCAGCATAGTGTTTTGTCTTAAGGAAATAGCGAGTGGAATATTTCAACAGAAAAGACTATTTACTGTCTATGTGGTGATCCAGAAGGTTTGGAGCTTGTATTTTCTTTTGTAATTGAAAGATGATAAAGATACTTATTTATATTTCTGCAAATTGAGTACAGTGCCTGTGCAAAGAGATTATTTTTCGCCAGGTGACTCAGAAGGTACAGTGTCTGCAGTTACTCAACCTCAGTGCTAAGCCTTTCTGTTACCATTATTGGCATGTCCAATAAAAGTGATTTATTACTTGGATACAAGTCAAGACACTTGATCATTATTATCATTTTTCCCCCCCACATCAACGTTTTCCCATGTTATGCAAATCCAAGCTAACTTAGGTGAAGTCAAGATCTAGGCCTCTCTTTAAAAGCTTTTATCATGTCTTTCCCTTCGGGTCCTTCCATCTCTTTCTTGAAACATCTTTTATCATATCCCAAACGCAGAGCTTGGAGAGGTTAGCGGGTAACTCAGTAGTTAAGGTATCATCCAATATTTGACATGCCTCCAAGGCATTAAATTTTCTCTTGTATCTTTTAAATTGCTTGGAGCTTTCATCAGTGGTTAATTATGCTGATGAAATATGTGGGGTTTGCAGTGATGCAGAACTTCTAAAAATTCTCCTCACGTCATCATTCTGAGGACAAATAGATATCATATGTTTATCTTCATGGTCTATGGAATGCATGTGTGTATATGTGTATATATACATATACGCGTATGTGGAATAACAAAATAAGCTAAAAGAATAGTCCTTTTGATAAATTCCATGTGAACAGAAGTCATCCCTTCCCCCCAGTAGGTATGAATGCGGGAATCCTCTCTGAATATTTCTGCTCATGTTTAGTGTGAAAAGCAAAGCAAGAACAAGATTTTTAAAGGATTTTTTTTTCAAATCATCCTTGCAGGCATTTTCTGAAAAGGATAATCCATCTTAAAACATGTTGACTTGCAAATTTGTCATACCTCTGTCAGATCTGAAGAATGCTGCAGCAACTAAAGAGCCACCAGATATAGCTCTTTCCTCCAGCAATATCCTGGGGTGTTTTGTAGAGTTGGTAGTCGGCTTTGTGGACATTTTTGAACGGCCAGGTAAGTGCAGAGGGTAGTACAGGCATAGGACAAGGGAGAGAAACAACTGTCTGTGCTTTATGGAATGATAAGTGAAGAAGTTACTGTGTATAATTTTTTCCCTTTAAATCACAGCTTGCAAGCAGGATGAATGTTTCTCATGCATTTTCCTGTCTTGAGTGCATTGAGACATCCCAGCTGTTTTCAATGGCTCAGCAGAGAATTGTTTCCATATATTTTGGGGTTAAATTCTTTTTAAACATATCAGTCGAAGTCTGTAACAAAACATCTATTTTGCCAGACTGATTTGAGGTATTTTGTTGCTCTTTCTAATGGTATCTTACAGAAAATGAAAATATCTTATTCACACGGCCGCTTAGCATTTTCCATTCCATTATAAGAATGCTAACAGAACTCATATCACCACTGTGATCCAGAGTATAATCAATATGATTTTAATTACTAGTGGCCTATGCTTCTCTTACCTTCGATCGCTCTTGCACATATGGTGGACCTGAGGCAAATTTAGGTGTCAATGAATTAAGTTTGGTCTGCTTGTAAGTAAGGTTTTCAAATCCTACAAAAGCAAGCTGCATGCTATTCTGTAGAGCTTCTTAGAGGCTGCTGTATAGATACATGATATGATTGATTCTTTCTTTGGAAGAGATCTGCCCTTTAAGACTACATTGTTATGTACATGAAGAGGGACTAAAAAAAGGATTATGTGCACTCTTATTTCTGGAACACACTGAGTCATGCCTGGTAGAAGCAACAAGCAACAGATAGAGCCAACATCTGAGACACTTGGACCAACATGCTGTTTCTTAGGAAGCAGGTTGTGTTTCATTTATCAGGAAACACTTTAAACGATGCACTGTTTTTTTCCCCTGACTCCTTAATTTCTGCAGTTGGGCTGTGCTGTGCTGTGCTGCCAAGGCCATCTAACAGCAAGGAGCTCTGAGGTCAGTATTGCTGACCAAAGAATCCTTAGCCTAATGCACATATGGCAAAGACAGACCACTAATAAAGGAACATAACATTAGGCTTTCTGCCACTTTAATTCCACTCCTATAAATTTCAAATTGAACAATGGCTGATCAAGCAAGATTATCTTTACTTCAGCTTGTTGCATGAGGAATATATCAATATTCTACTCAGCACATTTAAGAGTAACTAAATTTCTGCTCTTTACCATTCTGCAGTGTCATACCCCAAGTCCAGACTTTGCCAGATGGTTTTCTTTTTAGCTCGAAGAACTATATTAAGTTAATCTGCTTTTCTCATGCTCCTCCTTTTCATGACCATTCACAAGGTTCTGTACTACTAGTCAGTTCCTTAAGGGAGAGCAGGTAAAGGAATACACTTCAATGTTTTATGAGGGTGCATTCACAGAAGCTTAATATTAAAATCTGGACTTGAAGATGTGCATGCCAGAATTGCTTATCTTCATTTCTATTCTACTATGCACCTCTCTAGCTCTGGAGTATTGAACATACCAAGAAAGTTCAGGATGTGGTTTAATTTTTATGGAAACTTTCTGATAAAAAGGGAATATACCTAAAGTTGTAACAAACTATTAAAGATACTCAGTGACAGAAAATGTCACATAAATTATTTGTTGTGAATTGTTTGCCTTTAGCTGCTTAAACAAAAAAGCAAAAAAAAAAAAAAAAAAAGAAAGAAACAAAACAAAGCCAATCTCCAAAAAAACCCAACTGTGTTTTGCAGTTACTTCTGATTTCTTTTCTATTTTTAATATCAATATTTGCCTTATAAAGTGCTAGGTGTTTTTGTGAGAACACTCGTGAATTCCAAATACAACCTCAACAGTGAAAATTATTTAAGAAATAAGTTTCAATGCTATGTATTGAAAGGAAAGACCAGTATTATTTTCATCTCCAGGTTAAAAGTGTCTCTCTAACTACTGGAAATAGAGTAAAGCTTGCCAAGCATTCCTGGTGAAGCAGACAGAGGTAACTAACAGCCTTGCTGAAATTTTGTTGGATAAGGCTTCTGACTATCCGCAGAGCTCAAGGTTACCTATCAAATTAACTTGATCGCTGCACTATATGAAAGTATTCTTCAGTGTTGTCAATGACTCTTGCAATTTTGCACCCTTCCCCTCCCCAGGTTCCAAACAGTTAAACTCTCATTTATCACTTTGTGTGCTTAAGAGTGATCACAGGTCTTATTCCTGGAGAACTACAATGGTCATGTGCATTTTCTTTTCTTACAGGCTTGACATTTTTCTTGCTGATAGTCAAAAGATGCACAAGAATAGTGGTGTGCCTGCAAACTTTTAATGACTACACAGAACGGTATTATACATGGCTATATACACTGAATACAAAGGGCAAAAGTGTGATTGCTGAATAAGACTTGTTTGCAGAATGCAGAGAAACAGCCACGGACTTCTGGCATTAGATGCACAACACAATCCAAAAGCGGGCTGCAAGATGCTGCTCTCTGTCTGTCTTGTCATGGTGCTTGAGGGTTCTTAATATAAATCACAAGCTGCTTATGCTTCAGATGTTCCTATGTTTTCATTGTGACCTGATAGTAAATTGATTTTTTTTTCATTTATATTTAAGAAGAGATGAAAGTATGTTGGTACTTGCTTCCCTATCCATACATACTAAATCAATATTTCAGACACATTCTGTGGTATCAATTAACTGTTCCCCATCAGAAGTAATGCTGTCTGTTTTAGAAGTTACCACACCACCCATTCTCTTTGTTTCTTACTCTCACAAGTGTGCAACCACCAAAAGTGTAATTCAAAGTTTATTTAATTGACGTTTCTTCCTTTTCACTTGCAGGAAAACTGTGCCTGTACAGAAAGCACACTGTGAAGTGAGTAGTTATGTAAGTATATGTATGGTCATTGGTGATCTTTCTGTGCTTCCACTCTGTGGTATTGAGTATTTGGACCTGTATCTGTGTGTCAATTTAATTATTAAGAGCTTCTCAGTCCACAAAGCCAAATTATGCTCTCTAATATGCATAGAACCCCTTCTGTGAAGCAAGAGAAACCATAGTTATTCAATAGTATAAAACATGGCCTTCAAGGACTGCAGTGTTCACAGGTGGTTAAGAGGGAAGGTAGGCTGTATTTTCTGAGTGGACAGGCTTTGAGCATCACAAAGAGGTAAGAGTAAAATTTCAAACCTGGCTGAAGAACATAGGTGGCCAAGTCTTACAGGCACTTTAGAAGGCATAATTTCTGGCTCCACATAGCAAGGCATTAATTGTTATCATTTTCATTGCAAACTCCGAGCCAGCTCACAGCAAGTTGTGGTAAGGACAGATGGTGCAAGGAGCCCCTTTTTCCCCTGCTGAATGTTCAGAGAGGTAAGCTGTGAGTTGTTTGCAGCAGAGAGAAAATGCAGCTGATGTCGTGCAGATCCTTATCTTGGTGTGTTCCTAATTTATTTTCTTACATGTTTAAGTTTTTGTTATGGTTTAAGCCCAGAACCACAGAAGAATGGAAAGAATGTAAAACTCATGGGTTGAGATAAGAACAGTCCAGTAGCTAAGGTATAACACAACACCACTACTGCTACCACCAATAATAAGGGAAATAACAAGAGAAGAGAATATAAAACTAAAAGGGGAAAAGGAAAACAAGAAACACAAATGATGCACAATGCAATTGCTCAGCACCTGCCAACCGATACCGAGCCCAACATGAGCAGCGATCTGGGGCTTCTGGGTAACTTCCTCCAGTTTCTATCCTGGGCATGACATGCTGTGGAATACCCCTTTGGCTAGTTTGCATCGTGTCCTCTCTCTGCTTCCTCCTGGCTTCCTGTGCCCCTCCTGATGCAGAGCATGAGACAGAAAAGTCCTTAATCAGGGTAGGTGCTACTGAGCAAGAGCTAAACCATTGGTGTGTTATCATCACTGCTCTCAGACTAAAATCAAAAACAGAGCACTGCACCAGCTACTAGGAAGGAGGAAAATGACTGCTACAGCTGAACCCAGGACAATTTTATAGACCAGACTTAGTAAAAAAGCGCAAGATGACACTTCCTCAGATGAAAAGAGCATATGCTCTATGCAAGAGCAATAGGTCAGTGGATGTAAACATATAGATAGAGGTCAAAAATCTAAAGTAGTGTTCTGTATTCACATAATTTTCCAGAGTTTGTTTGAACCAAAATGGCAGCTTTTAGACTAAATTAAAATTGGCTGAGGAGCACACAATTTGTGGAAAATATTTCAGCATGAATTTTCTTTATACATTTTAAAGAAGATATTTTTGACACAAGCCCATTGACAAGGGAGTACTGTGTAGCTAGAAAGATTTCAGACCAATATGAAAGTGTTACTTCTGGTGGGGAGAGTTGAGTTATTTGCTCTGGAATAAAGAAAGCATAATATCTGTTCACCAGATGTGAACTTTCCTATTATCCTATAGTTCTCATTTTCAACCTTCCACTCTCTAGGCTGAATCTATGAAGAGTTAATGTTTGTCTTGAGAAGATCTGAAGTTATTCATCAAACAATTGCTTATTTCTTCCAATGACTAGTACTCCAAGATGCTAAAACCCCTTTGGTACTAGGGACAAGTCTCTGTAAAATGGTGCTTCTTTAAAGGTGGCTGAGTAAATCAGTGTTAAGCCATGTCTGTAGATAGGTCACTGTCTCACTCTACCCAATTTATCTTTCACAATATCCAGGAGCCTGTGACAGATCAGAATAAGTGTTTAACACTATCTTGAGGTTTGAGTGACTGATGGGTAGCTGAGTCTAAGAGAAACAATTTTACTGAACAATGTGAGAGCAGAAGACTACTATTTTGATTTTGTTTACTTAGTCCCACAGAAAGTCGAAGTATTGTCAAGCCCCACAAAGATACAGCTTGTGAGCTTGCCTGGTAGGTTTTCTGTCTGTCACACAACTGTCAATGTGTTTGTTAGGCTTGCTTCAAAGAAACGGTTCTAAATTTAGAAAGAAATCTATGCTACTGGACTCATTCAGTGTAAAAGGTTGGCTGCACTCTTACTAGCTACCAGTTTCACTCCATTACTGATGTACTTTGGTTTCCAGAGGGGTTTTTTTCTAGTAGTATTTTTTAGTTACCATTAATGCTGCAACTATCCTTCATGAAAGTATTTAACAATGAAAAATACATGTAGAAAACTGTTGGAATTTAAAGAAAAGATATAGCATGCAGAAAAGTAATTCAATCATTTTATATCCTTTCATGAATAAAAAATACTGAGATCCAGTTGGTATTTGTGAACATCTATGGGGATATGACACCACTGTAATCATGGCTCCTATGACTGGAGTGTTGTAATGGAGGTTATAGGCTCTTTAGAAAAGACAGGCTGGGCAGACAGGGAAGTGGCATAGCTATTTATGTCAATGACAGGCTGAAGAATCTGGAACTCTGCCTGGGGATGGGTGATGGGCCAACAGAGAGCTTGAAGGTCAGGATCAAAGGAAGGAGAACTGTGATGGGGGACGTTATAGTGAGAGTCTGCTGCAGGCCACCAGATCAAGAGAACTCTGTGGATGGATTGCTCTATAGGCAGATAAGGTGCAGCCTCAAGCTCCCAGGCCCTTGTACTGGTGGGGGATTTTAACCATGCTGATACCTGTTGGAGGGACAGTATGGCCTGGCACAAGCAATCCAGGAGGTTCCTCAGTTGTGGAAGACAAATTTAAACTTAAACAGGGGAAATTCAGGTTAGATATAAGGAAGAAGTTCTTTACTGAGAAGGTGGTGAGGCACTGGAACAGTTTGCAAAGGGAAGTGGCAAATGCTCTAGTGTGAGGCTTCCTGCCCATGGCAGGGGAGTTGGAACTGGATGATCTTAAGGTCCTTTCCAAGCCTGACTAGTCTATGATTCTATGATTCTATTTCAAAATTAAGGTTAAATTCAGATCATGGCTGCTAGGCATACAGTGTATCATTTGTAAGGGAAGATGACTTACAGCTCAAGTTGAGATTGTCTCAGATATATAGGCAGTGTCTTGAAGGTTGCTTTTAAGTTTTTTAAAGTGTTGATATCTATACTTTATCATTAAAGGAAAGTCTGGATGGATATAGGTCCATCTCTATGTACTGTGTTCCAGTAACTTCTTCTATATTGTAAACGATTTGACAGGATTGGCTGGCAGTAATGACTGCTCTGTTCATGGGAAGCACGGCAAACTTTGAAAAACTGAAAAAAAGTGGTATACTGCTGTCTGTCCAGTTATTAGCAAATGCATGCAGAGTTGCTCCATTTAATTCACCTTTCTCTAAGGGGGAGCCACAGAGCCCCAAACCCTGATATAAACCCTTTTGGAACAGCTCCTCAGTCCCAGCTAAGCATGACAAGTCAGCCTCCCCTATTTACAAAGAACAGAGTCCTGCTAGACTCCAATTTGCTCTGTGGTAAGCGCTGGCCTCAACACTCACTGGGAGAAGGGAATTAGAAACTCAGAGTTACTTAACTCTGTATAGGGTTAAAGGCTTCTGTTTCAGTCTATTTAAATGCATGATCGAACTTTTTTTGGTACCTTGAATTAGATTATCAAAATGTAATTAAATTTGAGAACACCAAAATTTAATGGGAAATGGAGCTCTTATTTTCTTGCTTGCCTCAATTATAATGAAAAGACCTTTGTACATTTTGTACTTTCATGGCAAGTGCCCAATGTGAAGAAAAAAAACTATAAAGAAAATTAAGAGCTTCCCTTTGCTGAACTCCCTAGTAGTGCTCTATCTTTGAACTGATTGGTATCCACGGCTTCAGCTTCAAACATTAAAAGAAAGTGGCTTTGTCTGATAGGTTTATTATATGTTTTTAAACTACATGCAATGAAAGGAGTGGTGATTTAGTGGTTCTTCAGTGCTTTACTGACTCAACTTCAGATTACAGCAGACTGCTAACCCATATTTCTCACCTGTAATTCCAACCTATATATTATAAACATGTTGGATCAATCGGTTTTGTTTGTTTGGTTTTTTTTTTTATAGCTCTCAATTTACAGCTCTGGCTGTCTTTCAGCTGGTTCTTTGTATTTGTTACAGTTTCCTGAGGGAGGATTCATTGACTAGTGACACCACATTTTAGCTTAGACAAAATTCAGTCTCATTCTGATGTCTACAGTTTTTCACAAGACCATACTGTTCCTCATTGATTATGTACTGAGGATTAATTATGCTGTCAATTAATGTACATGCTTGGACAATGTGTTGGCTCACTTATTCTAGTATGGTCAGCATTCTTCCCTGGTATGGATCATGTTCGTTTTATTAATTGCTGGAAAAGCAACATGTTGCTGTTAGAATGAACGTAAGTGATCATTTAGCAAAGCTGTATTTATTCCCTCAATAAACCTGTGAAGATAATTTACTCTTGTTTCCCAAAGAACGGGGATCCCTATATCTTTTGCCTTGAAAGCATCAGAAAAAAATGGTGTTTCATGATAGAATGCTCTTTGATAGGTTGATAAAAGAACAGTGACAAAACATGACAAAAGAACAGTGTTTAAATATGGGAATGTGTGATATGGATTCTTACTATTATAAGTAGGAAATTTCAATCTATTCATCTTGCAGTAGTTTAAAGGTAGAAAGATACACGGATGTTAAATATATATTTTAAAATGTTTCTCAAAGGTGTTCAGAAAGAGAAAGTAAGATTTACATAGTGAGGCATTTTGGGATACTGAGGCTACTGCTAGTTCAGAGTCTAAACATCTGCTTCTCCAAGAAATCCACACAAGAGCTAAAAGCAAGGAGGTCCCAGGAGGTTTTCTCCGTAAGATGTGCCTTTGGAGCTGGCAGTGTTATTGTTGTAGTTTCCTCCACTTGCTTTTCTGCTGGAGCTATTTAGGATTATCCCCAGAGTTGTTAGGAGAATGTTAGAAAGCCAGTGCTATCTACAGAACACGTTTGTGCTGTACTGTTGAGCCAATTGCATAGCACACCTTAACATCTGCATACAGAGATGCGGATACATCTTGCTATTTATGCAATATACACCTTCTGTGAAAAAAGGTTCCTGTCCATGGTGTGAACTGTAGGGGAAGCACTGAGATGAAATGTCATTGAGATACCACCTGACACTGTGATATATTGCCACCTAAAATTACACAAAGGCAACTGTGAAC
>JBCJKH010070674.1:0-16722 GCA_039877255.1 Loriculus beryllinus
TGTGTATTCTTTGTAAGGACAGTGCTTATTATGTGCAGCTGTTCCTATTTAGAGTCAGAACTGTACTTTTGTTATTTAACATTTTTAAGAAAGTCTCTGCATTATCTGCAGCAACTAGGGGTGCTCAAACCCCTTATAGGTTTTGAAAACTGTGCTGCAGAAAATCTCTTAAGATCCTGATGAAACCTGACACAGTCATGGAGATGGCACAGATGCTACTCTGCCCGTCTGCCTTTCCTCCAGGAATTCATAGAAATCTTGGCCTTCATTTAAATCAACGGGAGTTTTGTCACTCACTTCAGTGGAGCCAGAATTTCACCCTGCAATTTGAAATACTCTCTGCAGATGACAGGCAAGTAAAATGATTACCTCAGTGTTCTCACTGCCTCTGTGTCATAAACTGTGCAGAGATTATCATCAGTGAAGTGCAGTACAGATGTTTCCTCCCTCATTCCTTTTCAGTCATCTTTCATCCTCTCTCCCCTCTTTTTCCCTACAGTTCTGTTTTCTACTCTTCATTGCATTTCTCTGGCATTCAGCACCAGGAAGAAAAGCCCCTACATGGATGGTTCATCAATCTTTGGCACTGGTTGAAACTACCATTATCGCTTATAAGAGTAAGATGGCTTTATAAATCAAGAGACAGTTTGAAATAAGGAAAGTTTATAAATACAATAAAATGTCTAATAATTATTCAGGAGGCTTGAAATTTATCCACTCTCAGTAAAGGTTCTCTCATTAGCCACTCCACATGACTACACCACTCATGAGTGAAAAGGTCACCTCCTATATCATGAATATAAATTGCAGGCTCTTTAATGTAGTTTTGATATGTTTCATATATAGAGTGAGAATGTGAGAGATGGGAACATGTCTCCTAAAAGCTGTAATGTTCGGAAGTGAAGAATGTTGGAAATGCCTGACCTGATTTATGCCCATATTAAGAAGAAGAGTGTACACTTTTGGTAATGCTACTTTCATTTGGAAATTGTTCATCATTCAACAGGATAGAGAAGAATCTTTCAATTAAATTAAGAAGTTGATAGGTCCAGATCTTTATGTACACCTAAAAGCTGCTCTTGCACAGCTGAAGAAATAGAGAAACAAAAAAGAAAGTTCATCTATCTAAGCAACTCTATAGAGCCTATAGCTGAACAACACTGACAGGGGCAGAAGTTTGTTTCTACTTTACCTTCATACATCAACAATTTGGAGAAAGAAAACTTAAGACTATTTTTTCAGACATTCAGCATAGACAAAGAGTTCTTTTAGCCTGATGCATTTTCTTCACAGCACAAGCATGCACACACAAGGATTCCATCCACATTCCAGTGCATTTTTCTTCCCGAACATACATATAGTGAATACTGTACATACTTGCTTTCTGTGGTGGGTTGACCCTAAGTGTCCACTAGAGGCACTTTATCACTTTTTCCTCAGAAGGACAGGAGAAAGAAAATATAAAAATAGGCTTGTGGGTCTAGATAAGGACAAAGAGAGATGATTCACCAATTACTGTCATGGGCAAAAACAGGCTTCGGGAAATTAGTTTAATTTATTAGCAATCAAAATCCAAGTAGGAAAATGAGACATAAGGATAAATCTTTAAACACTTTTCTGCCCCTTTTCCCTTCTTCCTGGGCTTTCCTTTTTTTCCCAAATTTTCTGTCTACTCCCCCCTGACCAGCACAAAAGAATAAGGAGTGGAAATTATGGTCAGGTCCTCACATATTTATTCTGCCATTCCTTTCACTTCAGGGGAGAATTCCTCACACTCTTTCTCTGCTCCAGCATGGGGTCCCTTCCATGGGGTGCAGCCCTTCAGGCACAGACTGCTCCAGTGGTGGGTACCTTGTGGGGTCACAAGTCCTGCAGCAAACCTCCAGAATGGGCTCCTGTCCCAAAGCATCCACAGGTCCTGCCAGGAGCCTGCTCCAGCTCTCCACAGCATCACAGCCTACTTTGACTGCATCCTTTTGCTCCAGTGTGAGATCATCCATGGGCTGCAGGTGTATATCTGCCAGGTCATATTGAGCTTCTCATCAACCAACACCCTCAAGCCCTTCTTGTCAAGGCTGCCCTCACCCCTTCTCTGTCCAGTGTGGAGTTGAGCTTGGGATTGCCCTGATCCATCCTTGCACTTGACCTTGAACATCATTAATTTCACATCACTTCTTCCCATTGCATATACCCTACCACACAGGCTGGTGTCATCACCAAACTTACTGAGGGTGCACTCAATCCCACTGCTCATGTCGCTGACACGTCAAAGCATTACTTTTCAATTCTGCACTGTAGCAACTGCAGGACAGTGAAGCCTACAATCTCCTCTTTACTTCTTTGCCCCATTTATAAAAACGCATGTGTAGACACATATACAGACACACACAAATATTCAAGAAGCAGAGACTGGGTAAAGCACCAACCTTACACACACAAAACTGAAGAAATGCTGTTCAACATCTGGTAGAGCAAAGAATCTTCTTTCTCAAGATTTTGGTGTGGTTCAAAAGAAAAATAAAAACTGTAACAGGCTACTTTAAGTAAAATGGCTATTTAAAGTGAAATATCTGTTTGGTGTAGCCTCACAAATGAAAAGAAGTAAGATGATGTGTACTTGTACATCAAATCATAGCTGAATCTCACATTTGAGTCTCTCAGTAGCCTTGAAACATGCCACCAGAGCAGTGAAAATTAATGTTCAGAATGCCCAGAATTAAATGAAAATTAGTCAGAAGCATCAGATAAGCTTTAGAAAAAAGATTACCTGTACAACTTATTAGTTTTGCAGAAATAAGCTACTGATGACTGCATTTTGGACCCAGTGACAGAGGAAATGAAGTTGAAAAGACTTCTTGAATCATAAGCAAAGAGGCAAGGGAAGGAAAAAGTAAGAGAACATATGCAACTTAAACAGGAAAAATAACCAGATTTGAAAGGAGAAGGGGAAGGCCAAGGTGGAGAAGAAGAAAACCTGAAAAGAAGAAACAAGAATTAATTAATTGTAGTCAGAGACTCCATTTTAGTTACAAAATTTCAGTTTCTTATCACCACAATCAGTTTAAATTCCTTATTTTACTTTTTCTAAAAAAGATCATTAGGGACATTATATAAATGCATTCAGACACTAAAAAGGCACATGTAATGTTGTAATTCTGCTACTTCTTGGGCAGTTGTTCTTCAGCCTTTAGCCTAAGCAACCACTCAATGCAAGGCAATCTCTCAGCAAGACACAAAGTTATGTCTTATTTTTTCAGCATGGAACCAATGAATTCACAGTTCATCACTTAAATTTCTGTCACCATTGTACCTCAAAGCACAAACACAGACCCACAATGTCTGGGAAAGAAAATATGAAATAAAGTGAAGAAAAAGATCAACTCAGTAGAAGACTTACAACAACCCACAACATTCCTATAAATAAATATAAATCTCTATCATACACAGAGTCATATTCAAGGTTACAGTTTTGATGCATAAGCCCCAAGGTAATTTTAGTTTCCTACACATTTGCAAAAAAATCACTGCAGCTGTGTTTTGCTAAATAAAAAACATTACAACATCCGACTTATGAACCTAAATGAGAGAAGGTTCATGCCTCAAGGCTGAACCTTCTTTGCAAATTCTCCCACCTCCAAATCCTACTAAACTTGCTTCACACCTCCATGCCTCCTGACATTTTAATGTCTGATTGCTCTAACTGACTGCATTCCAGTATGTGAGCTGATTTTTATACAGCTATGGGAAAGTATTAATTCTGCGGCTGGAACAGGGGGATGCAGCTAGTCTCTACAAAAGACTACTGTATTAGGTACACCTGAGTGAACAGGACAAAACTGTCCTCTTGAGAATTGGTATGAAATGAAATGTTCTCAGAAAGATGGAAATAACTGGTTTCTGATCGGACATCACACCTGGTGACTAAAGCCAAAGACAGCTAGATATGGTAATTCTGGTTATGATTACAAGTACTCTATTACATTCTCTGCTTTAGTATCACACTTTTACAGAGCAAATGGATTCTCCCCAGAAAAGTTCCCCTTTCCTACATTATTATGTTTCTAGAGGTTCTTATTTGAACTGCATTCCTGATGAACATTGTGAATGGGGTTTTTTCAGTGTTTTTTTTTTTAAGAGAAAAACTGAAAGTTAAATAATAAAAAAAGAATTTGTTTTCTTGAGAGCTAACCATGTAGCAACAATTACATGAAGTACATAAAAATTATTCTTATTTCAAATCATAGCAAGGCATAGTCAGATTTTGCGAGTCTATCTGCCTTTCAGAAAATACTTTTAAGCTTCCCACCCCAACCCAAACACAGGGGATACAAATGCAAAATATTAAGCATATAATCAGATACAAAGTAAAGAACTTGAATGCAATGAACACAGTGAGAAGATGCAACATCCAACAGAGAAGCAGATCATTCCAGAGAAGAGATCCTCAGCAGCAAACAGCCTCTGCAAGAACAGATTGCAGGGAGGTCTCAAGGAGCTAGTATTGGAGGCAGAGCAACAAGCAGCTCAAAAGCTGGAAGAGGAGGTCTGTGAGTCAAAGCAGAACACAGACTGGTGCCTGCTGAGGTCAGAAGCTCAGCAGCAGCAATAGCTGCCACTGGAAAACAAACAGTTTCGGGCAAATACTGAAAACACCAAGCATAAAAAGGCCCATTAGGTGATTTACTGTTTGCCTTATAGTGAACTATTGTTAAGGACTGAGTGTAGAGCTCTAACAGAACACACATTAATGACAGTACTTACTTTTCCTTACTTCTAATAAAAATCTGCGTATTTAGAAAATTCATCAGCTTATTGCTCATAAAATCTAGTGCATGACATCTGCATCAGCTACCTGTGCGGTGGTGGTGGTGGTACACAGAGCATGCAAACAAAAGACTTGTCACAATACAGGAGTTTTCTTATACTACTGACAATCCAGTAAAACCTTAGTCTAAAGGTCCACAGTCTAACACTAAGTTAGTGGCTTATTAGTCTCTTATGAAAGAGAACTCAAGTAGAAGCAAATCACATTCACTGCCTGTTTTGTCTTTCCATGTACCTCATACAAATAACATTGCCTACAATAGAAAGATACTAAGGAAGAAAAGCACCTAACCTTTTTTGAGGCTATTAGAAGGCAACCATTTTCTGACACAGAAAGTTAGATCATTGTCACATACACAACATTTCTACATCTTGGGCTTGAAATATCAATACATATTTTAATGTTATGATAATAAGCGTATGAAGTTTGACTCTAAAATTGTTATGATTATTATAAACTAATTATTATTATAAACTAATTATTATAAGCCATTCACTGAACAAGACTATTTCTTTTCCTACTTTGTAAGAGCAAAAGTGTATGGTTGGTTGGTTGGTTTTTTTTTAAGCCAGCATGGCAATGTTATAGCTTTTTCCATGCATCACTGCTGTGCAAGCTGTAGTCTCCAGGATGCTAATAGGCAAATAAAGGAAGTGATATTCCACCTTCCTTCTAAATCCATGTGTGAAGCACCTAGTAAAGAAAACAATTAGTCACCTAGTGATAATTATTTATGATGATTAAAAACTTCAAGATGCTTTTATACAGCATCTTGACTTTTATGTGAATTTTTGATGTGCAATTCAGTATTCACATTTTAATAATATAATAATCTACCATTGCTTGGCTATTAGCATGTGGCACTGTAACCTCGTATATTTTACACTGAAAGGTTATTCTTACTCACAGTTATTAAATGATTTTCTCCAGAGTGATAGATATTTTGCAGCTCATCTGGGAAATGAACTTCCTCTCCTGAAGATCAGTAACCTACTTAACGATTCCACTTCCCTTTTTAGGGAGGGGTTCATAGCAAGTGAATAAAACATTGCCCATGCTGTTCCTCTGCAAGGAAACCGATTTGGATATGCTTAAAAAACACCTGATAGACGTCAAGTATTGGCTTTTAAAGAAAAAAAAAAAAAAAAAAACACACAACAAAACAAAACAAAATATCCTTGAGCTGTTTCCAGATTAATTTTCTCTGCATCAGTTCTTTCCATCTGTCTCTCTCCAGTACTAGACCAACAGCAAAACTTACCTCTGGAAAATTAATTGCCTCTTGAACATCCGTGTGATACAAATTTCAGCACTCATCTTGATACAATGGGTTTTTTTTGTATGCCCCCAAACTTGAGTTTAAATAGAAGGATGGGAGTCTGAATGGAACACTACATCAGTTTCCAGGTTACATTTAAACACACTATGGGGGACATTGCAAGGTGTCTACTAATGGATAGAAGCTCTTGAAATCCAAATGCAATACATCAGCTAATTCCAGTTTTCACTGGAAAAAAAACTGCATTCTCAAGTAATTTAAATTGCAATGATAAGAGTTTACTTTATTACATTCCAGGGCCCAAAATGTCAGTTTTTACTACAGTTACTGCCAAGCACGCTAACTGGATGTTGAGTCCCTTGCTAATTCCCTTCATATTACAACTGCTTTTGTATTTTGGCTCTTCACTATCTGCTCAAGTATAAGTAAATCACTGTTTTTTACAGAAAGCACGGCAAGCCCTAATCAAAAAAACAAAAGCTCCAACCTTTGTTCCTATCCTTCTTACAGGAATGAGCAGTTTCACTCTTCTGTAAATCTAAAGTACCATGCTCACCTGCTGGCTTCCTTTGCTACCTAGAATTTGTTTCCTAAAATCATTCACAAATGTGACCGCAGATATATTGAACCTTTCTCTGAGCCAATATAAATTAACGATTTTACATTTTTGTGCAGGGCTGGCATTCATTGCTGTATGCCCACACACACACACTAAGCACAGAAGAATCTACAAACTAACTGCAAACAAGAGAAAAGGCTCAAGCAAAAGTTACTTCTTTTAAAAGCCTTCCTAATTGTCACCTATGCTGCACACAAAAAGGAAAGAATTGATCTGCCCCGTTTCTGAAATGGTAGCAGTCTGGAGTCTTGTACAAGTAATTCCAGTAAATGAAGTATTTGCTGCTAGCTGTTGGCACACAGGATGCTGTGGATTTATGCGTGTCTAGCTGCTCAGATTGAACAGAATTAACATGAACTCCAGTGGCCAAGTTTCAATTGGCCTGGGACGGTCTCTTCTGTTCATTTACTTATTGCAAAACAGGGAGGAGACATCTACGCTTGAGTCAGCTCCTCCAGAAACAAAAGAAATAAACGAACTTGTGATCTAAAGACAACGGCTCTTTAATTTTTAAAGTACACAATTACAAGTTTGGGGAATTTTTCTTCAGAGTATGAGAAACAGTATGCACTGAGAGTTGCTCATTTACAGAGCAAGTTCACTAAAAGCAGATGTAGCAAATAATACAACAACTGCAATGCATACTGTAATTAATCTGGCTTTCCAAACAGTAAACACAATGTCAGCAAGATACTTGTGTTAGATCTTTAAGTCAATTATGTGCTGATTGCCTTAGGGACATGCTACAGAAGATATTTGCCCTTTACAAATTGTGTTAAGATAAGCAATAGTTAAAAAAATTGCAACAGGTAGTCTCTAGGTTAATTAGGATGCTTAGCAGAGAGTACCTAAAATGAATATGTGGGGAACTATTAAAACAACAAAGATTCTTTTCCTTGACATATTCACAAGTCAAACACCATAAACAAAGCATACAGCTCTTTCTGCTTTCTCTCTCAACCTGAGGAGAGCCGCCACTCACAAAAGAGGGACTGGATATTTTAGACTGCTAAATATGCAAATGTTGGCCATCTTGGCAAAGTATACCAAAACTGGAGTAGAATATAGTGAAGTATGGAAAACTTGGGCCTTAGAAAGAATGGTGGCAGTGGCATTTGCTTTGAGAGGCTGAGGAACTACAAGGAAGTCATCTTCGTTTCAAGTTCTATCTTCAGTTTAAAGTAAAAGAAAAATCCCTGTGTTGTTTTGTTGTGGACAAACAAGACAGGACAGCTGAAAATTGTCCCTACAGTTTAGTGGTCTAAATATTTATAAGTGAAGATACAGTTTCCATTAATTAAAAATAGATAATGCGATAATAAATTTATACCATATAACAAAAGTTGCCTTCAAACTCAGATTTTACTCTGACAAATTTCAACCAAAATTAAACAAATAATTATTGCTAATACTTGCTTTTGTTTACTGCTACTACTGGGCATGAGAGTCACTTCAAAAAATTACCTCCAAACACAAAACTTACAAAACAAAGACACTGCTTGAGGGAAACTAAAAAATATAACTTTGCACTGCCCATATGCTACCATGCCAGCTTAACTCCTGAATATCGATGCTGGGCATAAGATTATGTCAATACCTTAATTAGTGGCTTTGCCTCACATACCTCACTGTCTATAGACAACCTTTAGCCTGTCCATGCCAAGAAAAAACAAAAAAGAAAAAGCAAAAGCTGTCATGAAGGTGATAAAGCCAGTAGCAACTGAAGAAAGTCAGCAAGAGAAAAGAAAAAGTCCATTTTAATACAGGAAGCAGAGATTTGCAATATTTTCAGAACAAAACTCTTCAGTGGCACAAACCCAAACCCTCTGCCTCTCAAAAGCCCCAATTTACTCATCCATGGTGAAGCATGGACATACAGAGCTGTCATATGCCCCTCTATAATCACTCACTGACCTACTCTAAATATTTGCTCTGTACCTGATGGGCTTTTCTCCACTTACTAACACAATGAAAGGCCAGGGGAGGTATGGCTGAGCTGCTGCACATAATCTTAATTCAAAAGAGACAACAAACCAGGGTCCCCTGCCATCCGGGAGAAAAAATGTCTAGAATAGCACAATATTCACCAGTTGGCTTTAAATACCCAAGCACTGCTAATGACAGAATATTGGTTGCGAAATACCATCACTATGCATGGTTGGGGCTGTGCAGGAAGTAAACAGAAAAAAGAGCCAAAGACTTCTACTCCTCACCCATCAGGAATGCCCCCTCCTACCCCCAGCACCAACTCTTACACTACCTCTATGCTCACATCTTTTCCCTACCAGCCATCAGGGACAGAACAGTATAGAGTACCGCCTGCAAATACAGATTAAGGAACATAAATTTAGGCACTCAAATATAATCTACTAGATGTTCATTTTCAGCTGCTGCTGAAGTCAGCTATGACTGTGGTTTAAGGTTTACTTATGAAAAATAATTTTAAAAAATAAAGGAAGCAAAAAAAAGGCAAAAAGATGTCCCATTGTATATTTTTATTGTATATTGGGGGGATGGGGAGAAAGCTAATTTTCAAGAGTCACTTACTTGAAAATGTTTTCTTTGTCCTGATATGATATTTATGCTGCTAGTATTTTTAATATAATGAATCAGCTGATGAAAAGCATTTATCTCTTTATCCTACATTTAGCCAATAATTCATGCTACAAATGCCTTTCTCTCTAGTAATATTTTACCTGTTTTTCTTTTAACCCCCTCACACTGTGGAACAAACCTCATCTTTACTTACAGAATCTAACAGCCTGCTCTCCTCCTTGCACACTGTCATGGCTTTTACATGGATTTATTCTTGCACCATTCTTCAATAAGAATCTAAATTGGAATGAGTTCTTTTTAAAAGAAGTCTCAGAAGTCAATGACTGAACTACTACACATGCACGGTCATTTAAGCCACCTTTGTGGCAGGATCTAATATGCTACAGTACTGTTGATGGTTATTTAATCTGTCCCAAAGAATCTCCACTAGTAGGTACCCCAAAGCCTGTTACTACAGTAATTAGCTATCCTTGTCTTCCTTAAAATTCAAGGGAAATCTCTGACAGAAATGTTTGCTTTTGATCCTAAATAGACACTGTAACAATTACTTTTTTCCTATTAGCACATCCTATTTGATGTTTGGAGTCTTTTGGATTGGTGGTGTTTTGTGGTTTTTTTGTTTGGGTTTTTTTTTTTTTTCAGTTATAGACAACATGAAATTTTCTTTAAATTCTTCACAATCCTTGTTTTCAAACATCTTCTCTTCCTTCCCCCAGATTTTCTCAAGACTGTCCAAACTCTGAAGATCAGCACTGGTAACTGTTATGATTTCACAGGTGAAAACTCAGCAGTACTAGGTTCCACAAAATAAGTACTCATTTACAAACCACGAGTCTGAATATAGATCCCAGTTTGCTTTATTCTGGGGTACAGCACCATATTACCGCACCTATTTAATCTGTCATGCACAAGGACGTTTAAACGTCTTCAGTGCTGTGAGTCTGATCTTTCTTCCCAAGGAGACTGTGTTACCATTCATGAGTTGGTACTAATTTTGCATTGTTTCTCCATTTTGTTTTGAGTGTAAATTCTGTTCTGCCAACTCGCTGCCACTTGCAAATTATGTAAATACATACTATCCCATCAATTAATGATCAATGAAAACACTGTCCAGTATGGAGCACTATATCAGACTAAAAGAAGGAGAGATGCTACATTTCAATCATTTTAAAGATGGGAAGCCACAGGACCTCCTTAGGTTTCAGGCAAATTTCCTGCAAGCAGTAGAGAAAACAATAAATAATGCACGCAAATAGTTATGTTTTCCCCCTTTTCTTCCCCAGAAAATATATGCTCATTCTGAAAGTTTAGGTTTTCTCTGAAGTGACAAAATGTGTATAAGGAAGTCTATTCACATTTTTTTACTCTCCCCAGGCAGAAAAAAGCTAACAAGCTTAACATCTCACTGCACTCCATTACAATAGAAAGAGGAGATGAGGAACATACACAGGAATGTATTTTGCACATGTATAGCTTAGTATAAGCCTGCAAATTTATTGCTAAAAATCTTGGTATGAACTTTTTGGCAGTGCAATATTTCAAGCAAGTTCCATAGAACAGCCTGCATTTTTCTTCAAACACAGTATTTTCTCAGCTTACTTTCTTGACTACCACTCTCCTCCGACACTGTGAAACCAAGCAGTTTACAGTAGTTGACATTGCACAGGACATAAATCTAACCAGCTGGATGACAGTGGCACTCAAATGTAATCCTCTTTCTTGCCATTTTGGTTTACTTGCACACATTCTAACTGTTCTGTAATTTTTAGTAGAAAGTGCCAATATCCTCAACTCCCATGGACTACAAATGTTTTGCATTCTCAGTATTTTAAATCATACATATGTTTTGATGCAAGACAAGACATCTGTTAAATGTTTAACAAATTGAAATTGCAGTCATCTAAACTTCATCTTTATGGAAGCAGCACAAAGACATTAGAGATGAGAATGGTAACATGTTAGATATCTAATCACTGTGCAAGGACAGTAATGAAAGTCTGCATCAATACAGGGGTGTAGACCAGCTTTTTCTCTCAGAATTGTGTCCAATCTCATTTCCAAGACGAGGGTAAGTACTGGAAACCTAGACACTTACGAACATTGGGCAGTAGTGCTCCTCTCCGCTTTTTGACATACATTTTCATGCAGTATTTCCCACCACATCTTTGTCTTTCCACCTTTGATCTGTTTTCCCATTATCTTTATACCATCTTTGTCACTTACTCTTTATTATTATACTCTTTCAAAAGCCCAATTTCTTTAAGACTCCCACTCTAAACTCACATTTCCTGCAATTCATTTGCTGAATGACATCTACCTCTTCCCAACTGCCTTCATTCTCTTCATCACTCACTTTCATTTCCTCTGCGCGTCTCTCACTTCCCTCATTCCACTTCATTCCCAACTTTTTCCTTTCCCACAGCTTTCCTCCCGTTAACAAGAGATCATTTGCCTTCCTCTTTCACAGAAGTTAATACAGGGAGTATATTTTGCCAACAGTCCTCAGTGACTAAGCTTGGTTGATGAACATTGGCCAGATGGAGTAGTTTCACTAGTTAGACTACACCAACTCAGCAGCTTCTACTGCAGCTACACAGCCAACACAACAGGCTATCACCAGATTTCCTGACAAGCATTTACCAGAAAACAACAAGTATTCTGTAACTGCTAAAAGTGTGGGGGGAGGAGAGGGCAAACAAACAAACAAGAAAAAATATTACCAGATGACTATGTATGCCCTAAATTTTGTTCACTTTAGGTCTGACTTGGTGTGCAGGAAATGTTAGTCTTGCCAAATAATCAAGGAATAAAATAACTAGCACAGTTTATGCAAAGTAAAGTTTATACAGATGAAAAGCTTAAAATTCTGAAAACCATATTAAATTTTTCAGATACTCCCTCCTACAGTTACTCCAGAAGAATCATATGATTCAAATTATAGTTTCCAGAGGAAGTCATTAAAGAGACTTTCTATCAATGATGGGTTTGTATGTTTGCACTTGGTCTTTGGCACAGACTCAGTCTATATTTAGAATGCACAGCACAGAGAATATTTGAAACCAAAGCAATTTAAAACCAAAAAACCCTATCAGAATTTCATTTATAATACAGATTTGCAAAGACAGGATGATTCTCACACTGTAATTCTAGACAGTTTATAGGATTTCCACAGGTTTGAAGAGGGGAAATGCAGTAACCAGCCCTACCTACAAGTGCTACTGTCTGCAATAAAACCTGGAACATCAGGTGGGACACTGGCTTTCTTTAAGGAATCCTGGTCTTTGGAGGGTAGTTACAGAAATACCATAATAAGAAAACTGAAAGACTATTTTTTTCAGCTGCAGAATATCATACACTAGGTATTATTCCTCCCCAGTAACACTCACGGGTATACGTTGTCTTAGTTTGCATGTAGCTACCTTTTTGCCACCTCCCTTTACTTTCTTTTTAACCTCTGACAAGATTCTTAAGTGGATTTCTGCTATGCATGCTGGTTTCTCCATGCTTTTGAAGGTTGTTTTGGAGTTCTGGCCTTCACCACTCAAGCCATTTTTGTTCCAAATCAAACAAAAATTTAACCATGTTTACTAACCTTCCTAACACATCATTACCATTCACTAATACTTACTGCATAACTGATGTGTTTAAATTAGCATCCTCAACTAGGCTTACAATAACATTTTCATATTAGTGTCAACCATTTGTGTACAATAATGTATTAGGCTGGCATCTAGAACTTTTCCCTTGAAGCCTTCTGAACTATTATGATTTAAATACACAGAAGCAGGAGTGAGTTATACTTAAGAAAGATGAAACATGACACTTTCCCTTTCTCAATAGTTCTCCAACCAAACCCAGGAAAAAACCACATGCTGAAAAACAAAGCTAAAATATACTGTGGGCTTCAACTGATATTTAGCACCAAAAGTATATCTTCTCTCATATAAAATACTAAACAGTACAAATAAACCCTTTGCAAAAGGAAAGTATTAAAGTAGTGATAGCTAACAGGCAGTTAACATGTACTACAAGCAGATGACTGCAGCCTCCCCGAGAGCTACATTTGAAAACCTGACAGACCAAAATACTTAACTGATTGATGGGAATTATCTGACCAGCATTTTCCGTATTCTGATGATCGCCACTGATGATGTGAGGCTATTCATATATTTTTGCAACCTTGTTTCTTTAGAAAATGCCTGCTGATTTACATCAGATCAGATTTACATCAAGTCAGATAAACAAATTTTAAGCAATTCAGAAGACACAAGTCATTCCAGACTTATTAGAGAAAGGCATAAAATAATTGAGCAAGTACTTCTCCCATAAAGAAATTCCAAAACTGGGGAATTCTGCATTTCAGATTAGGTAGCTATCCAGTTTTATTTCACTTAAATTGCACAATTCAACCCTCTCCTGCCACCCCCCAACACCCCCCCCCCCCAAAAAAAAAAACGCTACTTAAGATGTCCCATTGACCGTTATTTCACACATACCTACGGGGAAATGCAAAAAGGCATTACTTTGACTGTAGAAAGGTCAAGCACAAAAAATAAGTTTAATGCAATTCTAACAAACAGGAAAAAAAATTGCAATTTCCCAGATCATGTGGCAGATCCGATGGAAGTTTTATTTTATGAAGCAACTGCAGATAGGAGAAATTATCTTCCACCCCCTTCCTTCAGGTGTTGTTATCAGTTTCAAGAAACATTATAGAGCAACCTTTTCCATCTGCTCTGACTACTACAACTGAATATGGAGAAACATACTGTTGTGAAATTCAGGTGCTTCTAAAACACTAGCATACTTTCAACAACTCTACTTATCTGCACAGTTACCAGCTGAACAACTGCGGAACAGCAAGAATCTTTTTTCTTTTTTTTAGTGAGGTCAAGTAAAAGCTGCAAAGGAATCTTGCTCCATGCATAGAGAACTGACACAAAATACTCAAACCAACGGTTCTGTTGTCATGGGCACCAACAAGGAAAAGGCATTTAAATGCCAAGATTTTTAAGAAAACCTTTACTGAACTGCTATTGTCAGACCTACAACTTTATACCTTAGGAACCAAAATTAAATGGTGTTAAGAAAAATTCTGCTGACAAAAGAGCATAGGGCTCAATAAACCAGTAGCCCTGAATGCCATCTCCATCAGTGTGTTTGACACAAGAGCATGCCAGGCTGCAGGGCTAGGCTGCCTAGCAGGTAGCTATGGAGGCAGAGGGACAGACCTTAAACATGCAGTAGTGCAGTTTTGATCTTATCTCTCCTGCCTTGTTTAGCAGCTGTGAAAACAGTCGTTTCTCCCGATTTCATCTTTTTTGCCCAAGTAGTTACCAATATTCCCTTTAAAAGTACTTGGAAAATGCATAACTAAGTGCACCTTTATTGTTATTCATAACATACAGAGTAAGGCTGTCTTAACGATTCACCAATCAAAAAACTATTGTGTTTACTACTATGATATGAAGGGTCTCAAACTGATGCACTAGGACTCTGTTTCCACTTACAGTTGGGAAAGATTTGTGAGTAACTTCAAAAGCTCATCTTATAGTACCTTTTTCTTGACCCCCATGTAACCAGATGGAGAGATCCTCTTCTGAGGAAACAGGTGCCTACAGCAGTCATCAAAGCATCAGTTCCACCCATCTTACCAGATCCATTATTTACAGAGGACTGTTTTCCTTGCCCTGCAAAGGTGGCAATTCACATCGATAAGGGGAGGCACCCAACAGCACTGCAAGAGTCTAAACCAATCTTCAGATCAGCAGCAGTAACACTGGGCAGTTGAACCTGTATCTCTATTCAACTGCACCAAAATCAGTTCTGAGACAATAGAATTACATGTTGATCATGAACCAAAGTTATCTTCGTTCTCAAGCACTTAAGCATATCTACGTATTTCAAGTGGCTTAGGCGCTCTCTTTTCTGCACCACTTTACATCCTAGTTAATGATGATAGAACAGGCTGTGGTTGCTCACAAGTGGACATGACTCCTTACGTTTCCAGTTCTTATCAAGAGTTACACTACAGCCCTGCAGAACAGTGAGTACAAATTTCAAAAGCACCTAGTGGATTAGAAGCTTAATTTTGTCATAAAGCTCCTTATACCACTGCAGGTACCCAATGGCCTCACAATCTTTGGGGGTTTTTTAATTGAATCTTAAGGCTTTAAGATAATCTAGTGACTTTTCATAGTACTGAATTTAGGATAGGAAGATCTGTTGATTATATCCCATGTTCACTCTCTTCCACTTGATTTGGTTGGGTTTGTGGGTTTTTTTGTTTTGTTTTGTTTTTTTAACTCAACGCATTGATGCATTTACAGAAACACAAACTTTTAACTTTTTTTCAGCAATTTACAGTAAACAGTATTCTTATTAAGCTTAAAGACTGACAAGCAATTTCAGCACATTAAGTACTACTTTCCTTAACTCATCACATTTTTAAGTGGTTCTAAAGGTTATATTTGGTTATAAATGAAGGGATTGTCATTTTAAAGCTGAATGAAATTACAAGCAGACTTCTAGAATATATGCATATGAAGACTTCCAACACACAATTTACCTAGGTGTATTATTTAGAAAAGTAGCAGGATTCTTTCCATATTAAAAAATTAAGACCAAATAATGTGTAATTAAAAAATTTAGCCTTTGCAAGAAAGTGTTTTCATTAAACCTAAACCATCTCTCAAATTAAAAAAAAGGCAAAAAACAAAAACCAAAACCACCAAAACCAAGAAAACCCCCCACAGAAACAGAAAACGCCACCCAAAAAATCCAAACCTCTCTCCTCCTCAAAAAAAATACCCATGCACTGAAGATGACTTTCAGAGGTCCTTTCCAACCTCAGCTAGTCTGTGGTGCAGTAGCTCAAGTTCATATACAGATATAAATTCCCCTTCCCCCTCCCCTAATATTTAAGTCTCAATTTGCCAAACTGACTGCATAGAATAAATACCGATTTGCAACATTTCTATGGCTAGGTTGCACCCATAATCTGTCTAAACCTATATAAAGAAGTCTGAGATTATCCCTAACCTCAGAATCTATATTCACAGAAGAGAATTGCTTATTTAGAATCATAAAATAGTTAGGGTTGGAAAGGACTTTAAGATCACTTAGTTCCAACCCCCCTGCCACAAGCAGGGACACCTCACACTAAACCATGGCATCCAAGGCACCGCCAGGGATGGAGCACTCACAACTTCCTTGGGCAACCCATTCCAGTGCCCCACCACCCTCACAGTAAAGAATTTCTTCCTTATATCCAATCTAAACTTCCCCTGTTTAAATCTGAACCCATTACCCCTTGTCCTGTCACTACAGTCCCTAATGAAGAGTCCCTCCCCAGCATCCCTATAGATCCCCTTCAGATACTGGAAGGCTGCTATGAGGTCTCCACGCAGCCTTCTCTTCTCCAGGCTGAACAGCCCCAACTTT